>JAKTWV010000113.1:0-10180 GCA_030582235.1 Ruyongia ponderosae | reverse complement strand
TTTTTTTATGTTTTTTTTTTTTTTGGTTTTTTTTTTTTTTTTTTTTTTTTTGTTTTTTTTTTAATTTTTTTTTTTTTTTTTTTTTTTTTTTTTTTGGATAAATTTTTTTTTTGACACTTTTTTTTTACAACGTACTTTATCAACGTACAAAGCTATAGAATCACAGTCTAACATGTCTACACTTGTTGGGAAAATACCATTCCCGAAAAGTCTTGCATTTGGAAACTCAAAGGCCTATGTTAAGGGTGCTAACGCCTTGGTCAACGAGAAGAAAGCATGTAAGTAATCAGAGCACATATTCACAAACTAAGACCCACACAAATGCTAACCACTCTGCTCAGGTCAGATAATAAGAAATTTGGATCTCAAAAGCCAATACAAGCCTAATCCCAAGATTTTAGAGGTATATCCAGGTGAAGGACTATGGTCTGTACCACTTTACAATGAAATGTGCCCTTCAGATTACGTTGGAATGCAAACAAAGTTATCTTTCCGAAACCTGATCAGATCTCTTGAATCAACCAAGATACCCAATACATTCACTAACATTAATAGAGATCCGTTTAAATGGGAATCCTTTATTGAATTGACAGAAAAAGATGAAAACGGCCATTGTTCACTCCAAATTGAAAAGCAAAACGAGAATCATTTGCATGATGATTTCTTATTAACGGGAACTATCAGTCAGAATATATTGATGAACCAATGGATTAATTGTACACTGACAGGAAACTGGTTAAGACGATTTGGAAGAATTAGAATGCTCATGTGGATTCCTGAGAAACTACTCAACAAGTATATTGCTGATTTAGGTGATAACAGACGCTGCAAGGTCACTATAGCATTGGATTTATCCTGTGATTTCAAAGTGAGGGCTTGCTCCGAGAATTATGATCGTAAACTAAACAAAATAACAAGTCGTTTGGAAGAAGATCAAACTGTTTTATTAGCCGAAGAAGATTATCTTAATCCAGATGACAAAGTTGCTCTAGTCGAATTTCTACCCAAAAAAATTGATTATGATTTGAATCTATTAACGTTTGACTATATTACTAAACGCTTATTTATTGTTTCCAAAAAGAAACTTAATGCCAACAACGACTTATTGGGAGCTGGGAGTGTGAAGTATTTGTCTGAAAACTTACCTGCAGACCTAATGGAGAAATGTCCTAGTATGATGACTGGTGATGATTTTGCAAATGTCACCAAGGTTTTCGATCGCTGGTGCTTCAAACCTAACACACTTGATGTTGGCTTCTCTGCAATGACACTTCTGAGTATGAGGGATTGATAATAACCGAATTATGGGTAGCAGATTTTATGAAGGCTGCTGTATAATGGCTTGCCACTTCTACTTGTGACCTGTAACTAATGTTTATAATTGTAAATAGCCTATTGCATTGAATATAATATTATTCACATCCAAAAACGCCCATACCAACTGCAATAATATCCTTACGTAATTGTAGCTCTAGGATGGTAATACTTTTCTAGCAATATTTACAGACGTCGTTGAGAAGAAAATCGAAATATATGAAGAATAACACTCAGCTTCATCAAATGTTTGAAGAAAAGCAACTACTTTATGTATCTAGTATTTTGTTTCATCTACAAAAGTAAAACTAGGAAGACTATAACCCAGTTTGAAGTATAAATCAAGTCAACACGAGATGTTTATCACAAGAGACATATATTAAGGAGTGAAAATTCTTCAAGGTGTTGCAGAGTTGTGGATTGAGTAACTGAGTTCAACATCTCCATTCTCTTCCTTGAGTTTCTCAATTCTTTCATCCCTTGTGGTTAAAAAGAAAACAAATCCGGTTACGATAAAACCCAAACCACCTAAGCAAGCAGTAAATATGAACCCAATATGGAACTGAGGAGCATCGTCTTGATTGAATGTAAACAATGGAACCCAGGCTCCGGTAACATATGCCAACGTATTTGTACAAACAACAACAAAGTTTCTTTTCATATCATCATGAGCCAATAAACGATTAACCCAAGACATAATCAGTGGCTGACCAGATGCTAATGGAATTAAGGCATAGAAATAACAAAACCATCTCAAACCAGTTGGAATGGACCAAACAGATAAACAGGCATTAGCAAACAAAACAGATATATGCATGAAGAACAAACAAAAGACAACATATCTAGATTTTGTGTAGTCATTGAAATATGCCAAGAAGATACAATATCCCATGCCTGCACCTGAAATGGCAGTTGGGTAAATATTATACTGATAACTGGATAAACCCAATGTATCCTTCATCCAAAGTTGGAAAGCGTCAGAACTTGATGGTTGATATGAGTTGTTGAACGTCAAATATAAAACAGGGAAAATCCAAACGTGCCATGTGGTAAAAAATGAAAGAATCTTTTTAAATGTATATGGCTCTCTAGTGTTTAATTGAGCCCCAATTCTTCTTCTTCTTTCCAGTGCAACCTTCTTATCAGTTTCGTTGAAGTAAAATGCTGTTGTTGTTGATGGTGTATTTGGATCGACAAATAAGGTATAAAATGCCACTGGGAAAGAAATAACAGCATCCATTATAAACATCCATTGAAATGGTTGTAAAGATGAATTTTGAACCCAAGCTGAAGTCAAAATTCTTTGTTGTAATGGACCTGAAACCAAACCAGCTGCACCACTTGCTTGAGCAAAATATGTCAATCTTTTATTTAACTCTTCCTTTGAATACCATGAACCAATTAAATATTCCATCCCAGGGAAATAACCTGATTCAAGTAGACCTCCAAAGAATCTAATTGCATATAAACCATTTATCGTTTTTGGAGTAATCAAAAGTATTGTTAATACTGTCCAAATCAATTCCAAAGAAGCCAAATAATAACGAGCAGAAATTCTATGTAGAATTAAATTTGATGGGATTTGACCAATAATATAACCAACTGTCCATAATGTATTTAAATAATTATATTGATTCTTTTGCATACCATAATATTCTTTCATACCATTAACGTAAGCCGTGGCAAGATTAGATTGATTCAAAGTCTTAATGAAATAACCAAGCATTGATGAAGATAATAAAAAGAAATCCAATTTGAATAAAAACTTTCTTTCTAAGGGATGTTTATCAACTGAATCCCATAATAAGATTGATAATCTGAATCTCCAAGACTTTCTTCTTTCCAATTCTTCAGGGGTCAGTTCAACTGTAAGATCAATATATGGTTCGGTACCATCACCCAGTTCAATACCATTGATAATGTAGGCATCTGAGCTCTTTTCATCTTGATTGTTCTGAGAATTGTCTAAATCATGGTCAAAGTCGATACTTGAGCTTGATTGATCCAACTCTTGCACGGCTGTGACTTCTTTGTTTTTCTTAAAGTTACTCAAGTTGAATACCATGTTGAATATGGGAGGAATCAAGAGTTGTGAAATGTGAGATTAACGGTGCGTAGTTTGAGCTTTTCAAATTGAATTGCAAAGATATTGGATATTGGATATTGGATATAGGTTTATATGCTTAGTATTTATAGAGTTTTGAGATGTGGAGGCACGCTTATAACAGTTACCACAGAGTATCACATATTACATATGAATGATGATTTCAACGGAGGGATGTTGAATGAATGTTGAATATATTTGATTAATAATTGTTAAAGAAATATTGAATATTGAAATTGTGGGTGTTCTTCAAGAATTGTGGTTACTTTTGAAGATGAAGATTGACCAAGATTGACCAAGATTGAGCATTGAGTCTAAATTGACAGGGAAGATCAGCACAACAGCACAACAGCACAACATAGTGGCATTAGTTGTATAGTTCATTATTGTACCGGTTTGAGCCATACAAAGGACCACCACTACCAGCCATACTTGGTAACACCGAAACACCGATACAGCTCATGTTCTATCATTAATTATGTGGTCATATCTGTCATAAACATCAGAGATTCAGAATGTGCTCCATATACCGTGAACCATACTCCTATAGTGCTATCTTCTAACATTCTCACATATATCATCATGAAGTATCCACAGTGGGAAGAAATAAGAACTGTGAAGTTTGAACCCTGGAAAGTCAAGGGAATATTGAGAATTGAGAAGAGATTGAACCCGGATTAACTCATAAGCAGAGTAGAGTAGAGAACCTTGGCACAGTCTTGGAATATGTCTTGGAATATGTCTTGATAATGTTGATAATGTTGATGATGTTGACAACCTCAGTATTAATGCTCTTCAGCAAAATAGTAAAATGCCCACAATCCACAACCCACAGCCGCATCCACCTAGACAACCAACTTGACCTTCATCTGCTGTGGAAAAAAAGGAATAGTTCCCACTTTTGCTCTCAACACTTCATCTCTTCATCTCTTTATTAATTACTTTATTGATTACTTTATGCCTTTATGCCTTTATGCTCTGAAAATGTGAAAATGTGAAAATGTGAAAATGTGAAAATGTGAAAATGTGAAAATGTGAAAATTGAATAAAAAAACACCACATTCATGTTTCTAGGTTTATAAGTCTATACTGCCACTCATTATCTAGAGATTATACTACAGGGATGGTATTGCAGTCCTGAATTTGGTTTAACGGGGTCTCACCATGTGACTTTGACATCTATTCAAGTTTATTTGAAAGTCTTTGGTATTTTTGAAAAGGTGATTTGGATTTATCACCATTTATGGCCACAGAATAGTTTAGAAGTGCAAGTTCATCTTATGAGGAGGAGTGCCAAACCAGTATACCAACATCAATAGTTGATGAAGTCAAAGAATTTGGTATTACTTCGAATTTAATTAATCAATTATGATGTGTATTAAGGTTGGACTCATACATGTGAACATCAAGATTCAGTCTCAAAACTTACAGGTTCAACAACCCATCAGATCTTCAATCAGACTAAGGATAGTCTCAGTACTATTATATCATGATGATATTATGTGAAATCTGTATACCTTACTGGTGATGATATTCAATTTTTGTTGAAGTGATGAAGAAGATGATGATGATTAGGATTGAGAAGAATATTGAACAATCTGTTGAACAAAGGTGATTCAAAATAGTATCATGAAAATAAGTTGAGGAGACTGTATTGATAATGAGTCGATATGTGGTTGACATATGAATTTCTTGAATTTGTGTGTTTGAGAAAGTGTTGTGGGCAAGAGTTTAAGTTAATGGTGATAACAGTTTGAAATTACATCAAAATAACCAAAGGTGATGTGCCTGTATTATAAAGAGAAAGATATTGTACTTGTATCACTAATTAATGATGGGTGCAGTTGTTGTACTGACCTCGTTGATGGTGGTTAAATTGCATCTACTCAACAACAAGACACTTGACAAACTGCAACTTTTACCTCGTGTCACAGTCTACCAAGAATTGGTTTAGAAGTGACAAGAATAAATTTGATATACACTTTGTCACATTTGCAGAGCATAAAGTATTATTAAAAGCTTTATTGCTATCTAATTTTATATTCAATGCATTAACATCTTACTGCAAACGTATTGGATCAGATCTTCACCAACGAAAAGACTTGCATAAAATTGGAAAACTGACAGGTACCAACTTAGTGTTTGCTAACATCTCAAACATATCAAACACCCAACAAGTCTCAAAATTGTTATTTGGTGAATTTGTCACTTTTTTCAAGATCAGCCAAGTAGGGCTCAAACCTGGTATCGTGCGAAAAATCTTAGTGATGGCACTAGACTTTGCTGGTATCGACTCTTCCACATCCAAATCATCATCTGGTTATTTACACAATAACAGTGAGTCAGTCAAAGATTCAAATTATAAACAGACTAGTTCAAATTTGAGAATCATCAACTCCTCATTTTGTATTTTTAAATTTAATAGTTTTTGATATTACCAGCTGGTTTGTTTGTTGTAGTACTTCTACTGGTTGAGAATGGAGCTGAAGTTTGGTCGCTTGAACAAATTTTGAATTAGGCCGGACTTTGATAAGTCACTGTGTAAGAATTGATTGTGGCACTTCTTAGCTTATAGGCATAATAGAACAATCTGTTAAATTAGAACTAATATCCCACCTGTTCAGTTTACAGCTTCTGCGTGGGTGGTACTGAAGCGCTGTTGTTATTTGTTTGCATTGTGAGGTCCGCCGGTAGTTGCGCTAAATGTCATATCAGTGCAGGCGATGGCGTCTTAGGTTGATAGTTAATATGATAGCTCACATCTATTATTTGACTGGAAAATAGTATTAACTCCTTGCTAGTTTTGCTGGTGGTGGTAATGGGGGTCTGTGGGTGGGAATTTGCGTTTACTATGGGATAGCGATTTGGAGGGCAGTAACTCCACAGTCAGGACTAGCAGGTCTTAGCTTTTGGGTGCGTTTGGTATTACCTCTGGTAGTAGTGGTTGGGTGCA
Organism: Ruyongia ponderosae; assembly: GCA_030582235.1. Lineage (NCBI taxonomy): Eukaryota > Fungi > Ascomycota > Saccharomycetes > Phaffomycetales > Wickerhamomycetaceae > Ruyongia > Ruyongia ponderosae. The sequence continues at coordinate 3,809 of JAKTWV010000113.1, read as the reverse complement.
CTTTTGGTTGTCTGGGTAGGACTGCCAGGGGTGGTAATGTGGGCGTGAAGTTTGGGGTTTTGTGCTTCAAAATGGGAGCGGCGTTGGGGAGTCGTTGTGTAAGCAATAGTAATATAGAGTTCTAGGATGTAGGGGTGATTGAGTAGTTAGGTAAGTTACTTGATAAATCTCCTTTTTGCAGTATATCGAGCGCCATTTAGGCAGTGTATTATGGCATTGTCGTCGGCCAGGTTATTATGAGTAAAATCACCACCGAGTTGGGCGACCAACAGCAGCACCCAAAAAATAGTTGTGAGGGAAGTTGAAATGGTAGGACTTACTATGCATTTGACACTACCTCGGGTACAACTCAGGATATTGTAGCAGTGTTATCAGACCGGTTATGGTAAATTCAGTAACTTTCGTGGCGGGTGCGTGGCTGGTAATGGCTACTGGGAAAAGGCACCACAACATGACTACTCAAGAAGCACAATCTGTGAGTGTAATTGAATTGAAATCACTCATTAGCTATCCAACTGTACTAGTTAGAGAATAATCGCACCACTTTCCAAAGTACTGTTAACTTTCTATGATTTTAAATTCTATTATCGACTATCTAAATTCCAAAGTAGGTATTCTTCAACAGCTGAGATTGAGAAATTATATTAGATTGCTTTATTTTGACGTTTCGAAGTACTGAATACATGATATACCATTGGTAAACCCCATTACAGTTCTTAGAAGTTCTATTATAGCGCTACAAGCAGAGTTTGAGCTCTACTAGGAGTATGTGGTTAGGAGCCCCAGACATAGTTACCCGCAGAATTCAATTATCCAAAAAAAAAAAAAAATCGTCGACCAAAAAATTGGGGGTTCCAAGATCATAACAACAACAATAAGAACATCAATAAGGACAGCAATGAAAACACATCAATAACTGTTCATTATACTAGTGCTACCTATACGAAAATAGCACAAGAAGATATATTTAAATTGAATCCAAAGCAATATCACTGTTGAAAAATAAGAGTTGGAGGTGCCATAGAAATGCTCATGTTTGATAAATATTGCAAATTATTGGCAAGTTCTTGAATCAAAGTGAGATAGTTATCAACAAAATCAACAGCACATTATTGATATAAGGTGGTTATTAGCATCCATTCCAGATCATGTGTTCATAGAGAGAATATTCAAATCCAGTTATGTGGCGTTACAGAATGATATAGTTATCTGAATGATATGACAATAAAAGGTCACAAACAGTGAAGGTTTGGCACAAGACTCATTATCTAGGTTGATTTTATAAGGTGATTGTGTATGCAACAGGTTACAACGTTACAACCATCATTTCAGGAACACTTCAGTATTCAACACCATTCCTGTCAAATCGAAAGTTCAATTGAGGCATAATATATCACCACAACAACTATATCCAGTACCAGCAAGCCTTCCAAGAACTATTAAACACTTGAAGTGACTGATTGAATTGGCGTATTGTTTGGGTATTAATTTTAAATCATTATCGAAGGCAAATTATAAACAAGAAGACAGTGACGTTTCTGTGAAGGAATATTAATAATGGTGTCAAATGTTAGTGCTCTAATGAAGATAAAGAATCATTTCCATCATATCATCCAGGTCACGAACATGAAAGTATAGCCTCAAGAATATCATAGGACTTGAAAGTATTCAACCATAATTAATCAGAATTGCTAAATACCACTAACTGTTGGCAAGTGATGCTGGTGTTGTATTGAAGTGAGGTCCGCTGAATATGTTGCTTATACTTATAGAGAGGATATTTGAATCAAGCTGTGATGATATGGAATGATGACCTGTTCAGAAAAGTTTTTCAATTTTCATCAATGACAAGGGAGATTTAGGTTGATCTTATTTAGAGATACAAGATGATGTTAGTGTTTCGATTGGAGACAACATGAATAAATTGAGAATTGATAAGATCAGTAGATCTGTCACTTTCAATTTATTCAATGATGGCGAGTGGCTCGTAGTATATAGTTATTTGACTTTTGTTGTTTAATTTCGAAATACAGGTTACCATTTTAATTATTTTGTTTAGACAGTTCAATACATTCTAATGTGATAATATATTTAGTTTCGAATTAGTAGATTGATCGCATCAATTCTCTTCAAAGATTTGGTGATTCAGTGATAGCCAAATTGTTGGTCTTGTCGTCGAACTTCAAAAAAATTTTTGGGTGGCGAATTTCTAACTTCTTACAACAACGAACAACGAACAACCAATCCAAATAATCAAATAAACAATGAACCAATGACACTTGAGTATATTTCATCACTTGATTCTGTTATAACATTGATTAAAAGTCACCATATACCACAATTTGGGACAACTGAGAAAGAATTTCCAATTTATTCAATTTACAAGAACAACAGTTAAATAACAATTAAACAACAACCAAACAACAATCAAACTAGAGTGCCAAAGAGATCCATTGATTTATTCCAAGAGTTGAATGAATAGAAGGTACTATGGATAGTCTGGAGATTAAATGGATATGTTTGATCGCTATTGAAGTGATTGAATTATCTGACATCAAAGTTATTTCTAGAGTTTATCATTTTTGATCAGGGTACTCAAATGGACACCATTAAAGGTAAAAGTGAGGTGAACTGTTACAAGATGAAGACTACTAGAAGTGAGAGAACCAGGTACCATTTTATATGCCACTGGTATGTTGTGTCAAAGAGAAACATTCAAAGAGGTAGTTTTTTTATATCAAGTATCATAAGTCAAATTTGAATGTCCAGGTTCAACAAGTATCAGATTGTTAATGAGACTAAGGATAGTCTCAGTAGTATTGTCACGATGATACTATTTGAAGTCTGTATATGTGGTTGGCATATGGTTGACATGTGTGGTTCTTGAATATGTTTTAAGTGAGTGTTGTGGTCAAGAGATTATTATGAGTGGTATGATTAATGGCGATAACAGTTGGAAATACATCTAGACAGCCAAAGGAGATAGTACTGTATTCAAGACAGAAAGTGATTGTACTGGTATCTCTGATGAATGGTGGGTATAGTTGTTGTTCTGACCTGGTTTATGGTGGTTGAAGTTTAAAGATGAATTTTTGGATTGTGACCTGATGGGTATTGAAGTCTTGTAATCTGATTTGGGAGGATATTACTAGTATTAAAAGAGGATTGTTGTTGTTGAATATGTCCTGATGTGATGTCTGTTGATATTGACTGAGTTGAAGAATTGACTGATAGTTGTTAGGTAACTTTATGGTGAAAGGTAATTAATCTGAAATTGTAAAATAGACAGGATTATTCATTGGTGTATAGTATGGTAAACGCGATTAGTTTAGGTCTGATTGTGATGATAATGTTATACGAGTGATAGATAAACAGATCAACTTGAAGATGTTTCGAATAAATTGTAGTTTTTGATGTTATTGTTGTCGTCGAAATATTAAAATTTTCAAGGGGTGAATTTTCTCTTAACTTCTTACCACAACAAAGTCATCAACAAAAACATCAAAAGTTATTCAAAAGATGGATGAATCATAGATCATTACAATCAGTGTAACAATGGTAGTCATAAAATCCAGTTGGATTCAACTTTCAGTAAGATCTGATGGTGATACAAGGACATCAAAATACTCAAATCTATTTCAAATATCAGTTTATTCAATATCATCACAGAAGTGTCAATCACAATCAAAGAAAAGATAATATATAATGATGTTCAAGTGACTTATGGGATTACAAAAATATGACCAGTTGATTTCAATTTAACTTTACTACTCATCAAACAAATGATGGTGAACAGTAATCTAATTTAA
>JAKTWV010000112.1:0-11392 GCA_030582235.1 Ruyongia ponderosae | reverse complement strand
TGTTGTTACTGTTATGTAAGACTGTGTAGTACATTAGGACTTGTCTAGCTTTATATATCTCTGTATCTTGCTTATGGTTGCTTGCTCTCTATAACCTTTCTTTTCTCTACACTCTCTTCATCATTACTCTTTTCTCTCTGTCTTCCTTTTTCTCATAAGATAATATAGTATAAGATTAGTTTGATATTGATAATTGGTATGATATGATAAAGGTATATTTCATTTTAGTATTATAATAGTTTCTTGGTATTAGAATTTTCTCATTATGCAAGATAAGAGTCCATTGATAAATACTTCAAAACGTTATTAATCATTCTGCAAGACTCACGAGTCTAGTTTCTTTATAATTCTTTTATTCTTCTTATTATCTTTCTTTATCTTTCTTTATCTTTATTAATCATTCAAGAATCACGAGTCCTGTTTCTTATAAGCTTTTATTATCTTAATCTTTATTCTATTATATTTATTCTCTTTATTCTTCTTGTTCTCTTTATTCTTCTTATTCTCTTTATTCTTCTTATTATCTTTATTTTTCTTATTATCTTTATTCTTCTTAATATCAATCTCCTTCTTATTATCATTCTCTTTATTATCTTTATCTTTATTATCTTTATCCATCTTCTCTGTAGGCAGGTTCTTTAGCAATACTGTCTTCATCAGGGTTTAATAGGCATCTGATGGAATAACTGAAACCATGTTTTAAAGATTGCTTAATCATAATTGTTAACCATGAATAGGCTCCACTCCAGTTGTCTAAAATTGGGATATCCTTGATCAAGTTTAGAGACTTCTCTCGATTTGACTTTTCAATTTCATTCAACTTCTTTGTTAAGATTTTGTCCTTCTTTGATTCATTAGCATATGTATAGGCAATCTCAAAGTCCTTCTTGGATAATGTAGTAACATCTTCATGATTGTTCTTATATCTTTCGAAAGCTATTGTTAACCGATCAGTTTCAATGTTGCTGTCAACTTCGTCGTTATTTTCTTCTTCACTCTCATCTTGTTCAGCATAAGCACTATCAATGTCACTAGTAGAATCTAGTATATCACCTTCGCTATCTCCATCTTTGTCGGTTGTCGGGCTTCGGTCTACTCTGTATAGCGAGGAGAATGGGAATGAAGTTCGTTGTATTGGATGAATGTAGAGAAGGAAAGGAAACGTCGACGAAATGATTCTTATAGGTATATAGTGGTGTCCGGATGGGCCGATGGTTAGGGCACGGATCAGGGATCTGACATCTCCCCCGTATCGAAGGAATGTAATGAATTTGATAGAAAGAAAAGAAAAGTGCTCTAACATGGTGGAACGAACCTCTGGTAACATTGATCTTGCAGTCTCTTGGTAAAGCTGAATAATATAATAAATGTGGAAATAAAAATGAATGATGAGTATGCGATGAATAAAGTTGATATTGAATTGCTAATTGCAGACATTGGATATTGACTTTGAGATGGAATTGTGTGATAATTAACCTTAAAACTAAAATAAAACTGAACATCCTTGAAAAAACCAATAGTATTGGAAAAATGGCCAAGGTAACAAGTAAATAAAATGAAATAAATGGAAAAAAAAAATTGATGGGAATTTGTAGCAAAGCTGAATGCAATACTAAAGGGAAACCAAAACTCACTTTATTGAGAAAGGCGAAACCTGCAATTATGATAATAATGAAGAATATAAATGTAATGGTGTTGTATTCACACCTTGTGTGCTTTAATGGATAAATTATGGTGTTGGATAGCAGCCACCTAAAGTTGAGTCCTTGCTTAATCTTTGCGCAATATTGTTGTGATTTTGAGTATCTCTTAGACGATGGGGTTGATAGTATGTTTACTAGTTGGGTAATGCTAACTGAATATGTTGATATGCTAGAATGATGGGGTTAATAGCATCCAATCAGGGATGATTTGATTTGGATTGCACTATATATACAAATTGTTGCACGCAGAAGCTAAGAGAAGGTCATGACTCTTCCTTAAAATCTTATAAGTGGTCATCAATCAAGAGGTGGATCTTTCCCTGCTCATGTTGGCATCATTCTGGCCAGGAATGGCATCATTCATCATGGAATGGCATCATCAGTGGCTGGTTCGTCGACACAGTCCCTGTATGGCATCATGGAGTGAGTATGTATGTCTCTAAACCATGGTATAATTCAATATAGTCAGGGATATCAAGTAACCTGTATTTCCCTAATATCATTCATATCTTGGTCTTATTCAAATGGATTTGCAGTGTTGAGTTCGAAGACTGCTAACTGTATTGGGAAGAGGGAGATGCTTCTCTGGTGATACTTACTTGTGTTGAATGTGATCAATATTTAGTGCTTTTGGCATTCTGGTTCAAATTTATTTGTATAATTGAATAACATACCTAATTATAGTGTCTCTTTAGCTTTATTAGGTGCTTGTTTGTTTCGAAGTTTGATATTTGGTTGGTAATCTGTGGTGACCACTCTAGTGAAAAATTGGGAAATCTCAGTTTCTCTGCAAAGTTGGTCAAGCTTTTCTCCAGTCAAGCGTTTAGTTAACAAATCAGACCCATTAATGCGACCTGCAATGTGCTTCACCTTCCAACCTTCTTGGAGTTGCTCCTGGATTTTGCTTATTTGATTATTCAGTTTGTTGGATTCTGGGTGTGTAGGATGAGTTTTGAGTAACCTTTGGATGAGGGGCTGGTTGTCAATATGTAATGTGATTTGATCTATTGTTGTAATGTTGCAATCTTTGATCAATGGGATCAATGCTTCTGCGGTTGTTGTTCCGTGAAAGGCAGCAAATAATTCAGCCTCTAAAGTACTAGTCATAGCACGTCCAATCTTTTTGCAACCATGAGTAAGGTAGAGACCGTTCCATGTGATGAAATAACCCATTTGGTGTCGTTGACTCGTGTGGCTATAGCTTGCATCAGAAAAGATGTTTATAATGTTCTTTTCAGATGGATTCTTTGGATAATCAATATAACTGGCTCTTGTAACATAAATATATTTGAAGCATTTCAAACATTCGTGGTAACTGATGATGTTGGGTTTGGAATTAAATCTGCTTATGATAGATGCTGGATAGGACAAATCCAGGCGTCCATTTGACGACAAATAGGTGAGTATACCACTCATCACTTGATAATGCTTAATATCAACATTCAAACCTTTGATGTAGGTATCTGGGAGTTGTTGAAGGATGGCCTCTTGCACCTCTGTTGTGATTTTCACCTCTAAATCAATGCTATCAGCTAATATATTTGAGTAATTACTGAGTGGGCTGTTGGAACCCCTTTGCACATAAATCAATTCATCTTCTGACAGGGTGCTTTGTATCATATGACTAATGTAATCTTCAAAACTGATTCTGGTGGAATTTGGCAGATGGGTAAAGGTCATTCCCAAAAAAATTTCTGGCTTCTCCTGACTTTCCAGTTCCACTTTGTTTTGCAATTGCTTAATGGTATTATGAGAAGTTGTAATGATATACAAATCATCCACATGATGTATCAGATGAGTCTCCTCTATTTGTTCTGTTGAATTACTGTGCTGATCTGATGACTTTGGTGAGCTTATGATATGGTGTAAACAATGGTCAGTTTGTGATCTTTTATATCCAAGTTTTGACAGTATTCTCTGTAAGTAATCATAAAATCTGATGGGGCTGGATGCCAAGCCATATGTTGCCTTGGTTAAATAAACATATGGAGACCTAAAATATGATTCAAATCCTTTGGGGGTCTTCATGACATAAAGCTCATTGGTGGTACTTGAGAACTGAATTTGATCTTTTGTTGATTGGATGTACTCTTTGTCTTCTTGTTTTGTTGATAAATAGTCCTTCATTTGTGCAGGCACACTGATTGCAGTGTTCAAGTATGCTGTCTTAACATCCAATCCATAGTGGAAAAACTTGTTGACTGATGTTGCTGCTTTGGCCAATAAAATGAATAATGATGGTTTAGCTGCCACAGGACTGGAGTTTACTGATACTTTCTTCTTCGTCTCTTTACCATCAATAGTTATCAATCTGGACTTGTTCTTAATGGATGTGTTGGCATGTTCAGAGTCAACTATCTTCTGATTGTACATCCAAAAGGTGGTGAGGAATGTGGTTCTTATGGATCTTGGAAGCTCTCTTATATTGTACAAAGGTTGGTACACAGACTTATTGATGAACTGCGAGACCTCTTTCATCATAGATTCCCTCCATGTCTCTGACTGACTTGCTTGGGTATAATTGGTGGGTATTGCTGGCGTTGATGGTGATGGCGATGATTGTTGTCCTTTCTTATCATGGTTATCTTTAACATGTCCTGTCCTTGTGAGCCCAAGTTTTAACGAATAAATCTTTTGCAAATGATCCACATCGAAGTCTTGTTGGTCAAAGTTCTCTGGTCTCAAGAAGAAATTGGAAAAATTTGTTTTATTCTCCCCTAAATAAACCTGTCTTAAAACATCTTGATGATTATAAAACGTCTTCAAACCTCTGAATTTAGCACTAGAAATGGTAATTACCTTATGGGTTGCATGATCTTGGATCACATGATGTTGGTAAAGAGAATGATAATGAAGATAAATACCTTTTGCCATCTTGTTTTCTTTTGTGTTGTGATATGTGATATCTTCTAAGAACATGACTGAACTGGTTGAATACTTCACCTTTTCTGTATAAAATAATGATAATGGTGTGGAAAGGTTGAGTGATTTATGGGGCGTTGTATTATAAACCTCTGTGGAAAAGTTTAACAGGTACTTATAATAATGAGATGTTGCAAAATTGGATACATGGGCACTGCATGTTTTGATGAGCCTGGTTAATGTCAAGATCATTCTTTCTGAGACTCCATTAGCCTCTTTATCATGGCGAGGTGCAAAGTCCTTGACCATGTTCACATTATGGAATTCAGTGCCCTGATCGGTTACGAGCACAAAAGGCTCACTCTTAAAGTAATTAGAGTAATATGAAATAGCACTGTTAATTTCTCCAGAGATAGTGGCTTTAGAATTGGTAATACCAGATATGAGGAATCGACTGTGTGAGTCAATTAAAACCCAAATATAGTGTTTTCCCTCCTGTAAATGGACTGGGCCATGGGTATCACTATGTAAGGTGGTCCATGGTTTGGCTGCTATGCTGTTGCTTCGAGTCTTCTTTCTTGACTTACCACTGAATTTGTGTGTTGTGCACCCTTTACATTGAAGGATTTCCTGGCGTTGGTGAGAAGTGAACTTTCGATTGAGCAAAGTTTGAAGCTTATTGAGTGCCATGTGGCCATACTTGTAATGGAGATACATGTGCTCTTGGATGGTTGGTTCTGGATGATGTAATTGAATAATTGGTTCTGGTGATGTTTGGACACCTTGAATACGATGGAGTTGGTGTCTGTTGATAATATGGGTACTTTGAATATCGTTTTGGTCGTTAATTATAACATGAAGTATATTGTCCTTTTGTGTGTTGATGATTTCCTTGATGATATCTGATAAAGGCTGGTTGAATATTTCATGAACGGTTGGTGGGATTGCAATAACTTCTTGCTTATTGAAGATTATTATATAATCTAATTTTTGGAGTTGTGGGATGGATATGAGTACATCAACTGAGGTATTGTCTAAAACTAAACAATCGAGTTGTTGGTCTAAGAATGGGATGGTGCCTGAGCCTTTGCTGAATATCTTGCTGCCGTCAGCTAGGATTGCTGGGACTTTATCGGTTGGATCAAACTTTGACAGCAAGCTGGTTCTGCTTGCCACAGATATGTCAGCCCCACTGTCCATTGTGAGAGTTATTGTTTGTGGTGTTATGGGCTGTGACGTTGGTGTCTTGTTATTGAGAGTGTTTGTGATTGGTTCCAATGTGCTGTTGTTAGAAATTTGGGATTGTTGATTGGTTGAGGTTAAGGCACATTTGAAGGATTGGATGTGATGAGTTAGTTGCTAATCTCTCTTACTTAAACGGTACGACGTGTGATTCTTGTCTTCGGTTGGCTCATTTCTTCCCAGAGGTGTTTTGTTGGAGTTGTACTGGTTTGAGTCATTATATCTTGTTCTTTTGAAACGGTTATAAGATTCTGGTTGACGCAGCTGGTTGTTTTGGTTCCCTCTATTGTCATGACGTTGTTGGTTGAATCTTGGATTGTTGTTTGACTGCTGGTGGTTGTGTTGTTGTCCATTAGGTCTAGTATGCTCTTTCTTTAATTGGTACAACTTAAAGCCCACATTGGCCTCGTTTTTGCTAGTTAATAATGTGGCTGAATTCTGATATAAGATTGGATAACTTGTGTTGGTTGGGTAGCTTGATGTGTCAAAATTGATGGATGCTACTTTGTCCTCATAATATGTTTTCAGTGATTGAATCGATAGCCCTTGTTGATGAGATAAGATGTTATAGACTGCCTCTTGGATAAATTTTCTAGTATCTCTTCTGAGCTTTGGTTGGTTATTAAAAAGTAAAACCAATGTTGCAAAAGTCTCTAGTGCTTGATTCTTTGCTCTTAACTGTTGCTCCATGGAACCATTGTTGTTAATTTGGAAGCTCTGTAAATACTTGGATAGGGCATTGTCCCAGTGATTGAGCTGTGTTATTAAATCTGGTTGATCACTCATTAGTTGGTCACCTAAATTATAAATTGCGAAAAGTTGATTTGGAGTTGAACTCGCTAAAGATCCATGCAAAAACAGTTGCACCAACTTGCGAGGGTTGGCCTCTTCATTAAACGGTTTATTGGCTAACAACAATGACCAGCCGCACTCGTTCATAAGGAAAGTTTGCAACATATCACACACGATTCTGGCAACTTCGACCTGGTTTATATTTGTTGAAGAAATCTTTAATGGTAAGATTGGATACTTGAATGGTACTTCCCTATCCTCTCTGATATCATCAAAGTTGATTTCCTTGAAAAGGAATTGAGATATGGTAGGGTGTAATGTTGAGTGGTGCAAATGAAGATGTTGTAGCACAGCTAAAATGCAGTTGGTGATGGTGCCCTTCTTAACGGTAAGATTAGATTCATTGACCTTGAGTTGATGCATAATTGGGTTCTTGAAAGCACTTTCAATGCAGCTTCTAACGGTGGTATCAATGTAAGATCTTTGCTTACTGTCCAATGTTTTATTGATGAACAACGGTTTGGGATTTGCTGATGGTGACATGTTAGCCTGGGGAACATGAGCTTGGTTGCCAGTGGTAACAGGGGTGTTCGCATTGTTGGTGGTTTGGTCCTGATCCTCCCCGTTCCTCTCGTTGCCTTGGCGTTGGCGTTGGTGGTTGCCCTCGTTAATACCTTCTGGTTGATTGTTGTCATCAGCGGCAGTTAATCCGTTTCCGGTGATCATGGCGGCATGAATTAATTCTTCCAATTGAAGAATTTTTTCAGAATAACGTTGGTTTTCATTGGCTAACTGGTCCAATTTGGCATCGAGGTATTCATTTCGATTGACCAGGTCTTCACGTTCTTCGTTGAATGCTCCCATCGCTCTTGCAGTGGCTTCTTCAACTTGCTGTCTGACTATCTCACTGTTTCTAGCAGCGTTGTCCTCATTAATGTTAGCTGCAACTGTTGCTGCGACGTCTGCACCGAGTCTGGCAATAACGTCTTCACTAATGGAATCGATATCTGTTCTGCTGATGGCCATGTTGGTTAATTGATTGGTAATAAAGTTGATGCTTGTTGGTAGCGTAAAGGACTCTTAATCTGTCGGTTGTCGGGCTTCGGTCTACTCTGTATAGCGAGGAGAATGGGAATGAAGTTCGTTGTATTGGATGAATGTAGAGAAGGAAAGGAAACGTCGACGAAATGATTCTTATAGGTATATAGTGGTGTCCGGATGGGCCGATGGTTAGGGCACGGATCAGGGATCTGACAATCTTCATTAGCACTGATATCTTCAAAATCACTTGAGTTCCCTGATGCCTGATCGTCTTGGTCAAGATTGCTATTTCTTGTTCTTTTCAAAATTCGCTCTTCTTTTGTTCAATCAACTCAACAAAATCAACAACAGCCAGTCAGCAATCAAGAGGTTTCTTCCAAAACGGTCACAATCACAGATAATAAAGAAATACTTAAGCAAGCAGCCAGTTTTTACAAAAGCTTATACTCTTCAAACGATAATAATAACAATGATACACATTAATACCTGTCAAACTATCCATTAACCCTCACAACAGAGAGATTCAGAATCTGGAGAGACCTTTAACACTAGCTGGATTTGAGCCAGCTTTAAAGAAATACTTTGCAATGATAAACTTTGCATTAAGACTTTATCTTTTGCAGATGATATCAGTTTATTTCTTGGAGGAAGAGAGGATTCTGAATTGTTCATCAGTTGAAAACTTTTCAAAGTCATCTGGCTTAGAACTTAATCATTCTAAATCACATCTAATATATCTCAAAAATGAGGACTTTATATCAGATGCAAATAAAGTTTTAGTCAAACGAGAATATGAAGAAAACTGTGATGAAATTTTAAATATCAAAGGTGACTACTTAGACAATATGAATCCAACAATATTAGGATTTCCATTATCAACAGGTACAGATTGGGAGAAACTAGGTTATAGCTTGGTGAACACAATTAGATACCCCTTGGTGGATGACTTACCAACAACAGTTAAAGTACTGTCTTTTTTGGTATATACTTTATCAAGAATCTACTTTAGAGATCCAATGTTCAAGATTCCTCGAAAGATATAGCAATAGGTAAAATAGCAAGAATATCAAAGAACAAAGTTCAAGAAGATAGAAAGAGTTAGTGCTACAGGAATGTTGGGACGAGCTTGGTCAATGATCAATGCGTACCAAAACATCAGACAACAGCCAGGTTTATTGAAGAGTCTCCAGAGATTCAACTTAGGATTATATCAACACCAGTGGCCATTATAAGATATTTTTATCTGTGGATGTTTATCAGTTAGGAATTTGGAAGTTGTTGTTTGTGTAACCCAACATAATTTAGTTCTAATAAATGGTCTTGACGCTGATGATGGCATTATTTCCTAATTCATGTTTTGATCATGACGCGGTACTGTACGATTTCTGCATCCTAGCTTGGGGATCCAATTATTTGGATGATCAGTTATTGTTCTTGGATAAAAAAATATCAACTGTATAATCTTTCATCTTTTTGTATCAATATTCGTGCCATCAGCGCAGACAGGAGGTTCAAATTTATAATCATTGACAAAGAACTAGAATTTGGATATGTTGATAAGCTAAAGAAACCAGCACCAACAATGATGATTCTTTTGTTAATTTGCGAATCAGTCATTTCTGAAATCAACACCAAAGCCAAATGCAATAGCCTTAGTTATTTGTTCTTTGCGGTGATAATATTTATGTGTAGTTAATGATAGTTTATAACATTGTTACTGAATACTTTCTTAGGATATCGTAAGTCTTTGTATATCTTTAAACTGTGTATATCTTATATCTGATCTGCTAAGTTTAAATCTGGTTCGGACACTTCCCCGGGTATTTTCAGAACTTCTCAATTATAATTTGGTTACAACTTTTGCAACTTTTGCCACCACCCCTTCAATATTAACCATCATGGTTGAATACAGATACCTCAACAGACTGGAAACTCAACAATGGGTCGACAGACTCGCAGAACACATTGCCAGTGATCCACACCAGATCCCTGCCAAAGACATCTACAATGGTTTCAATGAGAGAGTGTTTAGGACTCTAATGAATACCAACTTGACTAATGAGATCGAATTTTTCAAGGAGAAGCCAAAGATTGGTGAGGATGAAAGATTCTACTTATCCTTCCCGCTGATTGCACTATCTATACCCATTGTGTCAGTCATTCATGCTGGTGAGGACTTAAAGCCATCAGATGCCAGTACTGGTACTACTGTGGCAGGGCTGAGATCTAAAGTACACACAATAATTGCTCAACACATGCCAGAAGAAGGTTTCAAAACATTCATGAATGGATACATGGAGGCCTATTATGATGGAATTGAAAACATTATTCAACGTATTGAAGAATTAGATAGAATGTTGAAAAATATTGAAGATAATCCAGTCGATGAATCTGAGAAACTACAGCGAATGATCACTATACGTGAATCTAGAGACGCCATGATGAGACCCTATAAAGAATTTAATCTTCTTATGACTGCAAAGTTACAAGAGATTTTGCTCTTTGATCACAACTCAGTATCAGAGGTAAATCTTAATGTTCAGTTCCAACAACAGATATTACAAGCTGCTAAAATATTCATCGAGTTTACTGAATCAACTGTGCTAGGAAATGAGGCAATTAAGTCTAAACTATTACAAATTCTTTTAGAAGTCACTACACCAAATAAGAGAGGCAGATCAGATGTCGGTGTTATTGCTCATAAGTTGGAGTTTGTACAAGATTTCTCAGATGATCCCAAATTGATCAGTCAATTAACTCCGGGGGAATTAAAGAAGCTTTTGCTCGCTTATAATTCAATGTCTATTTTGGAATCACCAGATTATATTGCCCATATAAGAGAAGATGGTATCGTGGGACCAGAAGGAACTTTTTCTCCAAAAGATGGGAAAATATTTGGAAAGTTGATTCAACTGTTGGTGTATATGATTTCAAACAATAGCACTTTCGGTTTCATTTCGGATTGTCAGACAACAATCATATTGAAGCTAACTGGCTATTCACTAACTGAGCGTCGTCCTGCCTCTAATGATCATACGCACAGTCCTACTAGTGTGGTCGGAACAGTTGGAAGAATTGATCCAAGCTATAATGCTAAAAATCAGGGACAATTATATTCGATAAATGTTGATTACTTTTTGTTTGATCATGAGAAAAGCTGCTCTCCTAATGTGCTGTGCGCGTTTGTTGCATTGATGTTGGTGATGAAGCACCCTCAGCTTAATGCAGATCGGTACCTCACTAGCGAGTCTAGCCAAAATGTCTTGTGGTCACAGATTCAAAGAGACTTGGGGATTCCTCCAGCTTCACCAGCTATTCCAGATGGCAAAGATAAATACCCTTCAGCGTATCGTGAGATTTTACAAAACATCAACCAATCTGGTCAACAATATGAACGACAGAGTTATCATGGTGATGGACCTGAGGATATTTCATTTTATAATGAGAAGACTGTTGATATGGAGCCAATGGACATCATTGACAACACTATTTCCACGCTCCCAACAACAGCTGGCAGTCTCGATACAAAAGCTGCTGCTGATGATGATACTGAGAAACCAAATCATACTGCTGACAGCTTTCTGGTGCAGAAGAAGCGTGCATTTGACGCTTTGAAGTCAGAGCTAAATTCTAGAGAATACAAACCAGTCGAGTTAACTCTTGGTAGATGTGAGTACTCTATAATCCAAGATGATCCAAAGAAAACAGGGAGGGTGTTTGCTATGAAGACTAGTGTCTTCTTGGAAAGATTC
>JAKTWV010000111.1:0-12749 GCA_030582235.1 Ruyongia ponderosae | reverse complement strand
CTTCATCTTCATCTTCATCTTCATCTTCATCTTCATCTTCATCTTCATCTTCATCTTCATCTTCATCTTCATCTTCATCTTCATCTTCATCTTCATCTTCATCTTCATCTTCATCATTATCAGGATCTACTATTTCCAGTGAGACGCAAGACGAGCAGTCTACTACTGTTATCACTGTGTCGTCAACTCCAATAACCACTGGTGTCACTGTTGTTACCTCCACGATTTCTGGTGTCCTCACTGAATTTACTACTTATTGTCCATTGACTGCAACAAAGACTCACTCTTCAACCACTTCTCCTACTATCACCATTCCTGCCATTACTACCACCTCTTCAATCTGTTTAGTTGCTGAATATGGTACTGTTACATCTAATGTTTTGACTACCGTTCCTCAATATAACTCCAAGAGCAGTATCACTGGTTGGAGCAAAGCTACATCACAATTCTTATTTGTTTCTACTGAATGTTTGAAGAGTACTATTTTGACATCAACCATTTATCAAACTGATGACTTGACTTCATTAGAAGTTAAATTTGTCACCACAAATGTTGATGTTACATTGATTAGAAGAGAAACCCAATTATTTACAGAAACTTCTACTAATATTGTTACTGTCACTGGTACTCCTCCTCCTGCTACTTACACTGAAGCTAATGGTTACACTCGTACACAAGGTGCTGCAACTGTTCAAATTACAACATCTGCTGTTTCTCAAACTGTTACATTACCAAATGGAAGTGTTACTACCTCAGTTGAAATTGTTTCTTATACCACCACTGCATCCAATGCTGTTTCTACTGATGACTGTCAACCATTTGCTCAATCATCCACTGATTCAGATGGTAATGTTATTGTTCAAAGTGTTACTGTTGGTTATCAAACCTTATCTAATGGTGATATTGTCAGAACCACTGGTCCATACGTTGCTTCTTATGTTACTCATGCCCCACAAACCACCACTGTTTCATCTACCTTACCTAATGGTGAAGTTGTTTCAAGCAACATTGTTTATGTTGCAGCTACATTATCAGATGGTTCTGTTTCAACTCAAACTGTTGAAGTTAATTCTGAAGTTAAACAAACTTCTGTCTTACCAAATGGTTTGACTGTTACAACTGTTTTGAACGTTGGTGAATTAACTTTATCAAATGGTGATGTTTTGACTACTACTTCTACTGTCAGTAATCCTATTGTTGTTACATCTACTTTGTCTAATGGTGAAACTGTTATTACCACTGAAGATACCGGTACCAGCACAATTTATAATTCATCCTCCCCAACCTCAACCACAATCTTAGCCTCAGATTCAGCTTCAACTTCATCCACCTCAACCTCAACCTCAAACAATGCTGATTCCAATGCTGACTCCAGTGATGCCTCTGCTACTTCAGCCTTTGCTGAACAAACATCCACTGGTAACTCAACAATCCAAGCCATTGGTTCCAATTCTACCATTTCTGGCATTCCAGAAGCCACTGGCTCTGGGTCGATTGTTAAGGCTTCACACAGCTTATTCTTACTGATCGCATCTTTATGGATTGTTCTATTATTCTGAAAAGCTTACTCAAAAACTTGTTCTTTCTTCGCATATCTTTTTATTTTCATCAAGTCCCCTGATTGATATTTCATTCTTCTCGGGCACATATTATTTGTTATATTATTATTTTTAATTGTTATTTTGTTATTTGTTGTTTTTACGTTATAATTTTTTTATGATCATTTGATTTTTTTCAGTCATCTTACATGTTTATATATTGATATTGAGCTTCTAGCTCCCTAATTATAGATCTTATTGTATTAAAATTGAATCATGATGTAGTATACGTATATAATAAGACGTTTTGAGGAAATTATAATGGTGGGATTACAAGATATAATTAGTCTTTCAGTAGTACCCATGAGAATAGAATACGAGTTTTAATAACCTACATAAATGGTATATAAAAAAGATAGAAAAGATATTAATTAATAAAGAAAGTTGTTATATAAATGCCATTTTGATGTTATTAATCAAGATCATGAGATGAGATTGAAGTTGATCAAAATGTTGATATTATTCACGTTTGAGTCCTGGAGCAAAAAGGAATGGAATTTTGGTTGCAGTTGACAAGGCCGCTTATAGGGAATATTGTAATAATGATGGTGATGATGATGGTATTGATGGTAAACTAGTGAAAGGGTATGGATTGCAATATAGTAACGGAAATGACAGCTGTATTGTAGTATATTTGTTTAATAGATGGCCGTTGATGGTGGATATAAAAAGAAGAAAAGTCAAATCAAAGATGACTAAGGGATGATAGAAACGCTTAAACCAAATTAATCAATGGTTACAGTTGTTGTTGTGGCAGAAGAGGTGGAAACGGAGGTACCACATGTGTCATAGAATTCAGTAATGGTGACATAAGTAGCGTATAAGATGGCAGTTGTACCTCTTGTAGCAGTCAATATGTTACCGGTCTTTGTTGAGGGAGCTGGTGTGGTGTCACATGAGATTGATGTTTGGGCAAGAACTGAGCTTGTGAATAACAAACTGGAGACTGAGAGCAGAGTTGAGAACTTCATATTTGTGTGTTTTTAATGGTTTGATATAGATTAAAGGTTAGAGGGTTCTTTTACTTGACAGAATAATAATTCAAGGGTGGGTTCTCTCTATATATAAGAGTCTGTTTGTTTTGTTTTATGCTCAGAAGTACCATACTTAAGGGAAAGGCCCATAGTAATGAGATGAAATTACTCGTTTGGGTGTGGATAATGGAACGCTTATTGTCTTGAGTCCATTGTGTAATCCCGAATAGGAAATTATCATGGCCTCTCAGAGATCCAAAAAAGGCTCAGGGTTTGCCTCAAATGGGATGGGGAGACCTCAGACGAGATTCGAGAAAGAAAAGGAAAGAAGAGCAACAAACTGTTCTTTTGTGAAATTCATTGTTTGTTCTGTACTTCTATACATCTGAATATACTGGAGTTGTTGATGTTTCATACTTGTTTCGACGGTTATTGAAGAGCTCAAGTCAGATATTGAGGATCTGGAAGTGTATAGTAATATGTTAACCACACATTATCTGATACTCTTAAGCCAAGACATTGCTAGTGGTATATAGAAAAAAGAGCACTCGGAGGCTGTACTCATTCCATGCATTGCTGAATATCTGAATCTCTACTCAAAATTCAAAATTTGGACCATCTCATCTCATCTCAAAATGACACCAAAAGTATTCTCAGAGAATCGAACCTGGACCGTTTTTTTTAAAAAATTTGAAAAATAACAAAACGCGCTTTTGAAAAAAATTAAAATTAAAAAAATACAAAACGCCATTTTTCAGTTTTTTCAGTTTTTTCACTATTTCGAATCTGAAGTTTGAACGGTCTAATATTAGAAATCTGACTACAGTCGTGTTTTGATTTTGTGGGAAATGGCGCACACAGCGACGCATTCGATTGCCGACGCTCAAAGCAAAAACCTTGAATAGTCGAAAATTGAAACCCTAGAGTCTAGTATGAGATCTGTTACAGACTTAGGAAAGTTATATAGCCATTGCTACCATTCAGAATGAACTCTTGAGCTCCAGAGTGTATCTACTATCTACTATCGGCAAGACCAGAAGTACAAAGAAACACGTTATATACCAACTTCCAAGACACCAAGACATCTCGGTAAGGCCGTCCTGTTGCATCATGTCATCATAAACAACCTTTCCTTAATAATTATGTAAGCATCGCTTTTTTCACTGGTAACCCGGCTCAATCTGGCAAATCGGGGCTTTGAACCAGTGTGTATTTGTAGTTGAAGAGGAGGTTTCGCGTTGTGTGTTGAATATATGGATCAATTGTGTAGAATGGCTTGTAGTGGTCCAAAGACCTGAAGCACAGGTCCAAAACCACAAAACTTACACAGTAAAGCCCCTCAAAAAAAATTTTCTTCCTAATTTAAAAACCCCGCCATTAATTTTTCAACAAAAATTTTTTTAAAAAAAAAAAAAAAAAAAAAAAAAAAAAAAAATTCTGAAATCCAAAAAAAACAAAAAAAGGAAACAGATCTAACAAAAAAGCATTCTCTGACACTTCACCACCAAACAGAAGATCCAAACCGCCACGTCAGGAAATCCCCAAACAAACTGGCATCTCACACGCTGGCGACTTTAGATACTCCCCCTCCCAGCCTACTACTCTCTGCAACCCAGATCCATCCTACAATCGCTGCGCCGCTGTCTTCTTTGGTTTTCTCCCTTTCTGAATCGAATCCCAAGATCAAACATAACAACAGATCAACAGCTAAAAAAAAGACGAAAGCCAACACCAAAAACCAAATAAAATACTTCAAAATATCATTCTGATCTCCCCATTCTCACAACAAAGACTGTTCCAATCCCTTTATTCATTCCTTTTTCCCAACAAATCACAATTTCTTCTTTCACATTTCAACTCTTCACACAACTATTGTCATGTCAACAAGAAATCTAACAGATCATACTCCTTTGGGAAGCACAGGCTCTGATGATTCACAATCAAGAAACCCCTTCATCGGACATGGAGAAACAAACTCATTAGAAGAGGATTCAAACAGCAGTAGTCAAGCTAGTTCCATATTACATTCTGGTACAAAGCAAACAAGCAATAATAATAAAAAACCATACATTGATTATTCTGGTTATTATAGTCAACCTGGTTCAACCTCAAATCTGATGAATAATAAGGGCAGAGACAACACTTCCTTCTCATCTTCAAACATATCGGGATCAATACCTGCCAACACCTCTGCTGCTCAAAACATGGCAAGAGGTTCAACCATACAAACAAGTGATGTTTATTCACCTCCTCCATTTGATAGATATCCAACTTTAGGAAACTCAAGAGTCAACTCAGTCGCCACATCTTTAAACTCTGCCTATCATCAAGCTCATCATAAGAAAAACTCATTAACTTCAAATTCTTCAACAAATTCATCAAACCCATTCCTGGCTGATACTGATTTCAGTCCGTTTGGTGGTTATCCTGCAAGTGCTTTCCCATTACATATCGATGAAAAGGAACCAGATGATTATCTACATAACCCAGATCCAATCGAAGATGCATACCTAGATAAACATAGATTCATGAATGATCTAAAACATATGGATAAAAGATCTGCTGGTGGGTTATGTGGTGTTGTTTGCTTAATTTTAGGTGCCATTGCCATCTTTGTCATCTTACCAGCTTTAACATATACTGGTGTTACAGACCATAAAGAAATTGTGATATCATCATATGAAGTCTTGTCATATTATGAATATCCATTAGTACAGGCTGTCAGATCCGATTTAGTTGATTCAGATACTCCATCAGATGCTTATAAAAGAACTGCATTAAGTGGAGATTCTTGGACTTTAGTTTTTTCTGATGAATTTAATGCTGAAGGTCGTACATTCTATGCAGGTGATGATCAATTTTGGACTGCTCCAAACTTTCATTATGCTGCTACAAAAGATTTAGAATGGTATGATCCAGATGCTGTTACTACTGTTAACGGTACTCTGAATCTAAGAATGGATGCCTTTGAAAATCATGATTTGTTTTATAGATCAGGTATGCTTCAAAGTTGGAATAAAATGTGTTTTACTCAAGGTATTATGGAAGTTAGTGCAAGATTACCAAGTTTAGGTAACGTTAGTGGTTTATGGCCAGGTTTATGGACAATGGGTAATTTAGGAAGACCTGGATATTTGGCATCCACCGATGGTGTTTGGCCATATTCTTATGATTCTTGTGATGCTGGTATTACTGCTAATCAATCATCACCAGATGGTATCAGTTATCTGTTAGGTCAAAGATTAAGTGTTTGTACTTGTGATGATGAAGATCATCCAAATCAAGGTACAGGTAGAGGTGCTCCAGAAATTGATTTATTAGAAGGTGAAGTGGATACAACATTAAGAGTTGGTTTAGCTTCTCAATCAATGCAAATTGCTCCATTTGATATTTGGTATATGCCAGATTATGATTATATTGAAATTTATAATACTTCAGTTACATCAATGAATACCTATGCTGGTGGTAACTATCAACAAGCTGTTTCTGCTGTTTCCACATTAAACACAACATGGTATGAAGATGGTGATACAGTCCATCGTTTCCAGAAATATGCCATTGAATACTTGAACGATGATGATGATGGATATTGTAGATGGTTTGTTGGTGATGATCCAACTTTCACTGTTTATTCCACTGCATTACATCCAAATGGTAACATTGGTTGGAGAAGAATATCAAAGGAACCAATGGCTATGATTCTTAACTTGGGTATTTCTAACAATTGGGCATATATCGATTGGCCATCCTTGAAATTCCCTGCCACTATGGAAGTTGATTATGTTCGTATTTATCAACCATCTGATGATATCAATTTGACTTGCGATCCAGAAGATTTCCCAACATATGATTATATCCAAGACCATCTGAAGGCATATGAGAATAACAATTTAACAACTTGGGAAGAAACAGAATATGGAACTCCAAAGAATATCTTGGTTGATGGTTGTACAAGTTCAAAGTATAAATTAAGTTCAGATAGTAGCTCAAGTTCTGCATGAGCTTTCAAATCATCAATAATATCATTCATCATTACAAAACCCATACACACACATACACACATACACACAAACCTTTACAAACATACAAAAAGAAAATCCTCCAACAAACAACATTTTTGTTTTCATATAAGCAAACAAACAAACAAATTTCATCATTCATTATTTTTTAAGTCATCATTCCATATCATCATGTTGATTATCATCTAAGATTCACATGTATCTATAGCCATATCATTATCATCATCATCAGCTTTTTTTTCCACCTTTTTTATCATTAGTACTATTGTTACTACTCTTTACAGTCTCCTTTCTTTTGTACACTTTATTGTTGAATTGTTTTTTTCCCTTTTCAAAGTGGTGTTTCAATCTACTACTACTTCTACATCTCTTTTTATTTGTTGCTCTTTGTTCATCATATCTATCCATTATTCTATTCTATATACTTCAATAATATAATTTATTGATCAATAATTAGTTGGCCT
Organism: Ruyongia ponderosae; assembly: GCA_030582235.1. NCBI lineage: Eukaryota > Fungi > Ascomycota > Saccharomycetes > Phaffomycetales > Wickerhamomycetaceae > Ruyongia > Ruyongia ponderosae. The sequence continues at coordinate 5,694 of JAKTWV010000111.1, read as the reverse complement.
GTAGCTTACTTAGTAGTAGTAGTAGTGGTAATTCATAAATTCATTAATCATCATGGGTTAGGTTAATGTTGTTTGTGATTCATTTAACTTGCTCAATGATATCAACAATGGTTGTTAATCTTTCTTTAACATCAGACACGATATAGTACTTGACATTATTGATTATTCCTTCAGGAAATTGTACTTTTTCTTCCAATTGATAAATCATTTGATACCAAACATTACCATTCTCATTGTCAGTATATTGGTCAATCTTTGTTGTGAGATCATTAATGAAATCTTCATTATAATTCTCTTTGATCTTTAATTTAAATATCTTTGAATCCATTAAAAACTTCATGAATATTGATTTCCTCTCTTCATCTGACTTTTTATAAAAAATGTAATATTCCTTATATATAGTTTCAATCTCATCCATTGATAATCTCATCTTCTTTAATGTCTTCTTATTCGCCTTTCTGAAATCTATGAATAATCTATTCAATGGTCCTTTCAAAGTTTCCAAAAACCGTATCAATTGCACCATTGGCGGATCATCCTTAATGACATCGTTACCATCATCACCTTGTGACTGTTTCTTTTCTTGTTGTTGGATTCTTTCTTGTTCTTTAAGATCATGGATTTTGGAAACACACCATAGATCAAACACTTCTTTTCTTTCTCTATTCTCTTGTAATAATAAATATCTTGGATCACGGACCAATTTGATTGATTCTAGATCCCATGAGTTGTATGGATCTAGTTCGTTATCATATTCATTCAACATATCGATGAATTTTGATTTTGAGATTTCTAATAATGCTTGAGAATCATCATTGTTGTCATAATCATTGTCATTATCTGAGTCTGAAAGATCTGCTAAATTGAATCCATTTCCTTCGTCTTCTGAAGATGATTGATCTTCTGGGATATCTTCTACTTCTTTTACTAACAGTTCTTCTTGTTTTGGTTCTTGTATCTCTTGTACCTCTTGTTGTTCTTGTTGTTCTTGTTGTTCTTGTTGTTCTTGTTGTTCTTGTTGTTCTTGTTGTTCTTGTTGTTCAGTCACTGAAAGACTATCTTCTTCAACTTCATCTGCATCTTCTTCATCATCTTCATCACTTGAAGACAAATACCCAGAAACCAAAGGTTTACTCGTTGTATCATCATCGACAGTCTTCTCTTCCTCCATCACTTCCTCTTCTTCTTCTTCCTCTTCTTCTTCTTGAATCTCTTCAACAACAACATCTTCCTCAACTTCAAACCTCGACAATCTCTCCACCATTTCCCTCTCCTTCTCGTCATCAATCCTCAATCCTCTCAATCTCGCCACCAACAGAATCAATTGTTCTTTGTTCTCCTCAACATATTCTTGTAATTCTCCAGGATCTTCATCTTCTTCAATCTCAAGTAATTGCCAATATGTCTTGTTTCTCAATCTATTTAGATAATAATGATGGAATGTGTCCGTTATTACAATTTGCCACTGATTGGATACAGGTATTACATAGATAGCCCTCATTATCTTGACAATAGTATCACCAATTGATCTTTGTTTACCTTTAACCTTCAATAACTTCTTGTTTAACTATTGGGCCCTATTTTTCTGAATTTACCCGGATCTTATAATTTTCGGTGGCTGGTGTTGGTGTTTGGATGTACAAATTGCGGCTGGAGAGAGTTTTAGTTTTAATTTTTTGTTGAGATTTAAGTTCCAACAAGAATATCAAAATATTGAATCAGAAATCAGAAATCAGGGGTTTTTAAAATTAAGAACAAACAAAGCAAACAACGAATAAATCAATTATAGTCTGGAATTGTGGGTGTGCTTTGTGTATTAGTGACGATACAAATATTACTATTAGAAGGATATAATAGACACTGAGAAAAAAGAGAGAGAAAGAAGAAGAGGACAGATCATCATATCATATAACAATGAGTAGTGATAATACTATTATTAATTTCATCAAGACGGTTCCACCGATCACAAGAGTCATTTTGATCTCCTCTGTGATGATTTCCTTCGCAATTACATTACAATTGATCAATGCTTGGTCCTTGATTTGTTATTGGGATCGAGTTACTAATGAATATGAAATATGGAGATTATTTACAGGAATGATTGCAAGTTATTCACAACAACCAATGCAAAACTTGATGCATTGTTATTTCGTGTATTCGTATTCTAATCAATTGGAATGGTATCTTTCAAGTTTGGATTATTCATATTATCTTATTGTGGTTGTACCATCAATTTGGATTATTAGTTTCTTTCTAAATACTGTTTTCATTCATTTAGCATTCTTGGGTGCATTGACTTATAGTTGGTCTGTTAAATTCAGACATTCCACAGTGAACTTCTATTTCATTACTATTAATGCACATCTATTACCAATGATGACATTGGGGTTTGAATTGTTGCTGAGTGGGTTTGGTGATGGGTTTAAGAATCTAGCTAGTGGGATGCTTATCACATATCTTTTTGAAAGTTATTATATGAGGTATGGATCATTGCAAAGAGTCGGGAATGTTCATACCGTTAATGGAGAGATGGGATATATGAAGGCACCAGATTGGTTCAGAAATAGATTTGTTATAATTAGAAGCAGGAAGACTAAAGGTAGTTTCAAAACCATCCATGATAGCAACAACGTTAATGATAATAATGGTAATGGTGAGACTAGTGGTAGATCCAGTAGTTATAATACATTCCATGGCAAGGGGTATAGATTAGGATCTACTTGAAGTGCTTTGATATAGATATTCAATTCCTATTTCTTCTTCTTTTTGGTATTATTATTACTCTTTGTAGGTATTATACTATTATCACTAATATAATTTGTATTGCAATCCGCCTGACTTTGATAATCATTCAACTTCAACACTTCAATGGCAACACTCGAGATATCTCTAAACCTCGAACTTCCCAATGGTGTTCCTCCATACCATCTCGTCACCACCAGTAACAAATTGGATAAATGGCTCTGCTCCAAAACACTCAATAATCTAGCTCCAGCTCCAGTTTCGCCACAATCATTTGATCCAACATGTTCTATTCTGCTGATGTTGTCTATATGAGATATTCTATACGCATACATTGTTGGATGTGAAGCCTTTGTCAGTTGTTTGTTTGAATCTGTTAATTGTGCTAAGAATGTGTTTATTAAGCTAGGAGACTGGATTTTTGTGCAATGAGCTTGGAATTTCGACTTGTTATGGATAAGTACTGTTGAGCTTGACCAATGTGCTCTGGTTGTCATATTAAGTGCTGCTATAGTCTCCAATTTGCTGTTCTTTAATGAATATTTGTGTCTTCAAATTCTTCGATTTTGAAGTGAAAAAGTATTTCGTATTTCTGAAATGTCCGCCTCTTCGTAAATTCAACATTTCACATTTCACCAAATTTCAGCATTTTAAAACAATTTCTACTTCTTTTTGTGTTTCTTTCTTATTAATATCTTCATACTAGGTGCAAATAATGAACTACACACTGCTGCCAAACGAATCTCTACTTTCAATCCCTGTGCCAGACTCTCCTCCAAATTCTAGGGGAATCGTGGGGATCCTGACATGGCCCTTGTTGTCAAATTCTTCAGATGAGCAATTGTTTCTAAAGCAGAACTTCATTCCTTCTTCAAATCGTATGGCATTGATCTTACATGGTAAAGGAGGTCACAAGAATTACTGCTACCAGGCAATATTGGCTAAAGAACTGGCAAATTTGGGCATATTTTCATTCAGATTTGATTTCAGAGGTTGTGGAGACAGTCAAGATAATAAGGATGTTGAATTTGGTAGGAAAGTTTCTCAGGATGTTGAGGATATTGATTTTGTTTATGATTACTTCAAAGACGAATATATCATCCAGTACATTGTGGCTCATTCAAGAGGTGCTGTTGCCATGTTTCAATGGGCCATTGTTCAACAAGAATTGTTTGATTCTAACAAGAGTGGTGGTGGTGCTAAATTCATACCAAATCTAATCAATTGTGCCTCAAGATATAATTCAAAGAAGCTGATTGATACTTTAAAGCAACAGCCTTATTCATTATTACAATATAGATTTGGTGAATATAAAGATTTGATTATCCCAGTCACTGAAACTATGGATCTTGGTTCAATTGATTTATCCAATATAAGTAAATTAGATGATGAAATTCAAGTATTAAGTATTTATGGCCTTAAAGATCATATTATTCCATTAGAAGATTCTTCATCTTTTGCTAATCTATTGAGTCATAGACATACTTTGAAATTCATTGCAAATGCAGATCATAATTATTATGGTGTTGATAATGAAATCGAAGGTGATAGTTTACAATATCCAAAGACGAAAAAGGGGAAAATCAATTATAATTATCAAGTTGTTGAAATCATAAGAGAATGGATCAATAATGATAATGATATAAAGAGATATCTAAACTCAATCTCTACAATTGCATCAATTCCAAGATTCTTGAACATTGATGGGATTTCAAACTTTAGAGATTTAGGTGGTTGGAAAACTCAGGATGGGAAACATTACATCAAATCAAGAATGTTATTCAGATCAGCAAACACTTCTAAAGTCTCATCAAAGGGTAAGCAACAATTGTTATCATTAAACATCACAAAAATTTTCGATTTAAGATCATTTGATGAATTTCAAAAGGCTGGAGGGTTATCAATTGATGGTATCAATGTTGAGAATTTACCAGTATTCAATAAGATCGATCTATCTCCACAACAAATGATAAAGACCCATGCCCATCTCTTGAACAATTATTACGCAATGAAGAAACTATACGAAGATATCCTGACACATGGTTGTAAATCAGCATACAGGGCAGTCTTTTTATATTTAAGAGATAATCCAAACAAACCAATCTTGTTCAATTGTACTGCTGGGAAAGATAGAACAGGAATGTTAGCAATGCTCATATTGTTATTATTAGGTGTTGATCATCACACAATTGCGAAGGAATATGAATTGACCACTGTTGGATTGATACCTGATCATCAAGAAATTAAAGATGATTTCAAAAAGATGATCCAAAAATTCAGCAAATATTCTAATTCTAAAGATACTAATGATATCATGACTGAAGAAAAGTTTGAGTCATTCTTCAATAACATAATCAGTTCCAAATATGAAATGCTTCTAATAACACTCCAACTAATCAATGAGAAATTTGGAGGAATTGATAATTACTTCAATGAATATTTGGAATTATCCAAAGATGACATATCAAAGATAAGAAACAATCTGTTATTGGATATCACTGATATCAATCCACTCATTAATGGCGTTTGGAAACATAGATCACAACGTCATCATAATCATCCAGGTCGTGATTCATTGTTATAATTATAATGAGCGCCAGCATGCGCGCATAATTGACGTTAAATCATGATCCATAATCAACAATAATCCTGCTAATTCAAAGCTGACTATATCAAATTTGTATGCGTATAATCTTAATTACTTGACTTATTCATCTCAATAAAATAACCCTCATTCTATAACTTTTATTGCAATGTAGTACATTATTAAAAAGAGAATACTAGAGTAAATTTCGCCCAATCGGGAGATTGAGTTTCCCTTTGCGGTAATCCGAGGCCAGACGACTTCCGACTTGAGAAACAAAATCAATACACTTCTCCATAATTATTAGAATTACAATAACATGTAGCTTCAGTTTGTGGTCAGTCTGGACTTGCCTACTTACCTAACTT
>JAKTWV010000110.1:0-14698 GCA_030582235.1 Ruyongia ponderosae | reverse complement strand
ATAATAACACAACAATAGAAAAGCATCATCTTTTCTACTCAATCTGAAAACCTGATACACTTTATGAGTAGATAGAATTTGATAATTGAGATATTTCTACCCAAAATTGAATAATATATAACTCGATCGATCTAACAGATCATCTATTAATGGCCAAGCTGTATTATATATAAACTTCAGTATAAAATAAAGGTAACTACGAGTCTACAATTAATTTTAGAGCCCATCCTTAAACACAAAGAGCCCGATTATACAATATAATAATACATAATACTTTACATTACTCTGATCATACATGTATTGCACACCACTACACCTGCAAACAAAAAGAATTCCGAGCGGAGCGAGGATTTCTTGTCGGTTAAATAAATACGTACATGAATCGACTATTAACTGTACATCCAAACACCAAATTTTAAAAAAGTCACGTGACTTTTGTTAAATATTTAGAATGACATGACAAACAGCAAAAATATAAATTTATGAAAAATATCCGATGTAGTGTAACGGCTAGCACGGTCCGCTTTCACCGGGCAAACCGGGGTTCGACTCCCCGCATCGGAACATTCTTTTTTTTTTTTTTTTTTCTCAGTCAAATTCAGACATCCAAACACCAATTTTGGATTATGTAATTTTCAAATTTTTTTTTTAAAAAAAAAACAACAACAAATCAACAACAAACATCAAGGAAAAACACATATCAAAGATCAAGTCAAAACAACACAAAAATGGCCACCTTAGATTTTGAACCATCATATACTACTGAAGAAGTATACTCTATTGCTGGTAAATCCATCAAATTTGATTCCAAAGAGGATATTGCTCCATATTTGAAGGAATTAGACGCTCTTAAAGGTGTCAAGAAGATTGATTTTAGTGGGAATACAATTGGTATTGAAGCTTCAAAACATTTAGCTGATTCTATTAAATTACATAAAGATACATTAGAGGAAGTCAATTTTTCAGATCTCTACACTGGGAGATTAAAAGATGAAATCCCAAAGTCTTTAGAGTATTTATTACCTGTCTTGGCTCAATCTCCAAATTTATACATTATCAATCTAAGTGATAATGCATTTGGTTTACAAACCATTGATCCAGTGGAAGATTTTTTGAATAAGGCGGTCTATTTACAACATTTGATCCTTTCAAATAACGGTATGGGTCCATTTGCTGGTGCTCGTATTGGGAAATCCTTATATAGATTAAGTTTAGCCAAGGCCAAATTAGGATTACCATCATTGAAAACATTTATTTGTGGTAGAAATAGATTGGAAAATGGTTCAACTGCATACTTATCAATTGGATTAAAGGCTCATAAAGATTTACAAGTTGTCAAATTATATCAAAATGGTATAAGACCACAAGGTATTTCAAGATTAATCTTACAAGGTTTGAAATATAATAAGAAATTAGCCATTATTGATTTACAAGATAATACAATCACTAAGAAATCAGCCAAGATCTTAGCTGATGAATTATCCAACTGGGTTTATCTTAAGGAATTGAATGTTAATGATTGTCTTTTGAATCCATTAGGTTCATTAGAATTAATCAAGGCATTCCATAAGGGTGAAGTTTTGAAAAACTTCTATACTTTAAGATTACAATATAATGAATTAGATATTCAATCATTAGAAATTTTAAAGGATGTAATTGATCAAAAGTTACCAAATTTGAAAGTATTAGAATTGAACGGTAATAGATTTGAGGAAGAATCATCAATTATCGATGAAATTAATAATATATTTGAAGATAGAGGATTTGGTGAATTAGATGAATTAGATGATTTGGAAGAAATTGATAGTGAAGAAGAAGAAGAAAGTGAAAGTGAAGAAGAAGCTGAAGAAGAAGAATTAGAAGCTGAAATCTTAGAAAAGGAATTAGATGATGAACAATCAATTTACACTGATGATAATGATAACAAAGAAGTTCAAGATATTGCTGCTGAATTAGAAAAGACACATATCTAAATTATAAAAAAAAAACATCATATATAAATACATAGTCATATAAAGGTAATACTACACTTTCATTCATTCATTCACTCGTTCATTCATACAGTCAATACCGCTTATCACTATTTTATAATCCACGGCTTTTTCTTTCTTTCTCTCTCTATCTCTCTCTGGGTAACTGGTGAAAATAAACACTAGACATTCAAGACCTAAATGACATTCAATTGTTTACTCATACTTTCAATAACTCTATCCTTTTCACACCAATCATTCTCCAACCATTTCTCAAGCTTTCTTTCCTTTGTTGGTAATTTATTCAATGGTTTCACTTTGATATCAATATCTATTATGAAGCATGGTTGTTTCTGTGCTAACATTTCAAGCAATGTTGGACTGGTGAATGAATTCTTGATTGGATTATAATAAAGAATTGTAAGGTCTAATAATGATTGAAACATTGGTGAATTGTTAGGATTGGAGGAGCTGTTCAAGACACCCATCAAATTATTGAAATTATCATATCTTGGATATAAGAGATCATTCAATTTTGGTAAATAATATTTATCACCTTGTTGATGTTGGATGAATAAATCAGTTTCTGAAAGAATATTAACTTCAGGAAATAACACAATCCAATTATTCTTATTTGTTTTACATAATTTCTTAATCTTTGCCTCCAACGATAATAAATTCATTGTCCAATTTTCATCTAATTGAAAGATATTAACCAAATCTTTTAATGTTGGAACTGACCAGAATGAACCCCAATTGAAGAAATTCAATTCAATATCATCCTTCAAGGATTTCTCCATTAGCCCCTTAATATAACAGATCAATATGAAATCAAACAAAGATCTATGATTACTTATAACAATCGAGTTCTTCAAATGTTGAAACTTATTAATGTTTGAAGAGATCTCATTCAAATCAACACCACTAATAATGATCTTCAACTTCTTTCTATTAATCATATAAGTCAAAAATCCCCAGAATAATTGAGATATCATGGATCTAAACCTTGAAATATTATCCTCTGGTATTATGATCTTTAATAACTTCAACAGCACCGCAACAACCAGATAGATGAATAGAAAGTTGATGTATACCCAAGTCAATAGATATCCCTTCATGATATTTGAAGAAGACATTTCAGTAAGGATTGGATAAAGACCAACATGACCTAGTAGTTCAATTGCTGTTCTGCTGTAGTTCTTCATGGTTGATGTGACGATCTGGATAATCTGTTTCTGATTGTGTGTGTGTGAGAATTTGTGATTTTAAAATGTAATGTAATCACTTCTTCAAAACCCGTTATTCCAGTCAGCTCATCCTTGACTGTTTTGATTTTGATTTTGATTTTGATTTTGACTTGTAGATTTCAAAAAGAGACTTGGTGCTTTTTTGGTTTTTGTGTCAAATTTAATTTTTTATCTCCGATTTACTTCGGCGATTGTGCGGATTTCGGATTTAATATTTTTTTGCAAAGGAATTCTCTTATCGAAAATACTCGAAACTGATTTGAGTTTTAGAAACACCTGAAAAAGGATCAGCTGAGTGGGTTGCTTCAAATAGGAGAAACCTTGCTGTTGTTTTGAGCTTTACTCCTTCAAACTATCATCAAGATAAATCACCACATTATACTACAGATCAAGTAAATCAATATGGGTGTCGCTATCTTACCTGCCAGTGCTGCTGGTCCTTCTGAGATGTCTTCAGTCTTCAATCAAATCTTAGATAACTACAACAAATATGATATTCCAATGGACTTATATGACCAATACGTTGCTCCTTTGGTTGATGATTTGAAGAGATTTGGAATCACAGATCCCAAATCAGTCACCTTCGATATCTCAAAGCATCTCTTATTCACTGATGATTACTATGATAAGACAAGAATATTGACATTGGATGATATTGGAATCACTGACTTTGCTACACAACCTCCAATCTCACCAGTTGGTGTTAGTGCTCCATTCCCGCTATTCACAGATGAAGCCATTGCCATGATGAGATATGAATTGTTTGAAAAGGAATGCTTTTCAAAATGTGGAAGAATTGGTGATCATTCCACTACAGGTGATATGGATGTCACTGTTAGAGGTTATGCTAAAGATTATGCACCATTTACATATGATGCTTGGAAGCATCCAAAAGTTTTGGAAATCATAAGTAAGATGTCTGGGATTGAATTAGAGCATTGTTTTGATTTTGAAATTGGACATGCCAATATCAGTATTAAACAAAATAATACCACTATTCTTGATGAAGCTAAGGAATTTGAAAATCCAGATGATATTCCAGCTGTTGTTCAATGGCATTATGATTCTCCACAATTTGTTTGTGTTCTTATGATGAGTGACACAACGAACATGATTGGTGGTGAAACCTCACTTTTGACAGGTGATGGGAAAGTCACTAAGGTTGAAGGTCCTAAGAAGGGTTGGGCCAATATTTTACAAGGAAGAGTTTTAAAGCATGTTGCACCAAAGCCAAGAGGTTCTTATACTGAAAGAATCACCACTGTTTCCTCGTTTAGACCAAAGAATGTTTTGTTGGATGACAGCGTTATCACAACGACAAAACCATCTGTCCTTTCTGGTTCTCGTTACAATGATTTCTACAAAGATTGGATGAATTATAGATTGGACGTCTTAGCAGAAAGAATTGAGATTTTAAAGAGTGAGATGAATAAAGAATTAGAAGATGGGAAAGATTTTGATCAATTGAAGACCATAGAATTCATGAAGGCCAAGATCTCAGAATATGCAGATCATACCTGGCAGGAGTTTGAAGTGGTTGAAAAAGGTCTTGTTGATAGACCTTCCACCTATAACGCAACTCAAGGATATTTCTGAGTTGCAAGTACCTTTGTTTGATTATTTCCCATACTATTGATTTTGTTAGCGAATAGTTTTAGTTTGATACTAGCTATTACCGTTTCTCCTCTTATATACAGACTTTTTTCAGTTAAATAGCCTGTAATCCATAGTATAAAAGAGATCACAATAGTAACGCTGATGGATAATATCATAAGAAACCCTTCTGTATCATATTCAACCCCAAAATTCATCAAATTAAAGAGTGATTCTTCAATTAAATTCGGTATACATTTCAGTTTTGGTCACGTGAGAATGTGTCCTCAACCGCAAAAAAAAAAAAAAAAAAAAAAAAAGAAGTAGAAAAATTTTAAAGCTCATCTCATCTCATCTTCAAAGTCAAAAGGCAACAACATTCCAATTGCAAATTGATATAATCTAAAGATAAAGAGATGTCTCGTATTATTGTCAAGAACTTACCAAAGTACTATACTGAGGAGAAGTTGAAGGAGCATTTTGGAAAGAAGGGTGAAATCACAGATGTTAAACTAAGGAAAGATAGAAGAGGTGAATCCAGAAGATTTGCCTTCTTGGGTTATAAAAAGGCAGAAGATGCTGAAAATGCTGTGAGATACTTCAACAGATCATTCATAGATACTGCCAAAATTGAAGTGGAGCTAGCTAAAAGTTTTGCTGATCCAACTGCTCCTAAATCATTTAAAGAGAAGAAGAGAGAAGCTTTAGAAAGAATAAGACAACGTGAACAATGGGAAGAAGAAAGAGAAGAACAGGAAAGAGAAAGAAAGAGACAAAGAAGAGATCATTCTTCAAAGAGTAAAATCGATCAAGATATTGAAAACAATCCAAAATTGAAGGAATTCGTCGAAAGTATGAAACCATCAAGTCAAGCTAAATCTTGGTCAAATGACGTTGTTATAAATGAAGGAGGTGCTCCATCAAATTCATTATTAGAACATGCCCTTTCTATGAAAGATGGTACAAATATCAATAACGATAACACTCCAGAAGCTTCCAATAACAAATTTGATGAAATTTTCAAAGTTCAAGAAAATGAAAGTGATGATGAATATGATGACAATAACAATAACGAAAATAATGAAGATGATGAAGATGAACAAATGATGACTTTGAATGATATACAGGATGGTTCTTCAAATAATAATAAAGAAGGTGATGATCAAGAACAAAATGATGAAGACGAATCAAAACCTGCTAAGGATGAAAATGTCTCAGATTTGGATTGGTTAAAGATGAGAAGAATCAGAATCAAAGAAAACAACAACAATGATGAAGCTGAACAACAACAACAAGAAGGACAACAAGGTGATGATACTAATAATAAACAGAAGAAATCAGTACAGATAAAGGAACCACCACAACCAAAGAAATCAGAAGAAGAATTGGCCATTGAAAAAATACAAATAACTGGACGTTTATTCTTAAGAAATATTCTTTATACTGCTTCTGAAGATGATTATACTAAATTATTTTCACCATTTGGTGAATTAGAAGAAGTTCATATTGCCACTGATACAAGAACAGGTGCTTCAAAGGGTTTTGCCTATATCAAATTTGTTAATCCTTCAGATGCCATTAATGCCTTTATTGAATTAGATAAACAAATTTTCCAAGGTAGATTATTACATATATTACCAGCAGATTCTAAAAAAGATCATAAGTTGGATGAATTTGATTTAAAGAATTTACCATTGAAGAAACAAAGAGAATTAAAGAAGAAGAATGATGCTTCAAAGACACAATTTAGTTGGAATTCTTTATTCTTGAACAATGATGCTGTTATGGAATCTATTTCAAGGGAATTAGGTATTGAAAAGAGAGATTTATTAAACCCTGAAAATTCAAATTCATCAGTTAAGCAAGCATTAGCTGAAGCTCATGTCATTGGTGATATCAGAAAGTTTTTTGAAAATAAAGGTATTGATTTAACTAAATTTGAACATAAAGAAAGAGATGACTCAATTATCCTGATCAAGAATTTACCATTTGATACAAAGGAATCTGAATTATTAGAATTATTTCAACCATTTGGTGAAATTAAAAGATTTATTATTCCTCCAACTGGTACAATTGCCATCATCCAATATAGAGATTTATCCAGTGGTAGAAGTGCATTCACAAAATTATCATACAGAAGATTTAAGAAGTCAATCATTTATTTGGAAAAGGGTCCAAAAGATTTATTCAATAGAGAACCAACAAATGATGAACAGATTAAGGAGAAGAATGATGATGAAGATAAGGAAGAAATTAAAGAAGTTAAAGAAAGTGCTAATGATATACATGATAACGATAAAGAGGTGGAAACCTTTGAAGGTGCTACAGTTTCGATATTTATCAAGAATTTGAACTTTTCCACAACTGCATCACAAGTTGATGAATTATTCAATAGTATGGCAGGATATCTTAAATCTAGTATCAATTCAAAGCCAGATCCAAAGGATTCAACAAAGAAATTAAGTATGGGTTTTGGATTTGCTGAATTTAAGACAAAGGAAGATGCAGAAAGATGTATCAAGGTATTGAATGATTCAGTATTGGATGGCCATAAATTACAATTGAAACTATCACATCGTCAAAACGTCATTACGGGTTCTTCATCATCATCATCATCGAGTAAGAAGGATAAATCAACCAGTACAAAGATTATTGTTAAGAATTTACCATTCGAAGCTACAAGAAAGGATATTTTGGAATTATTCAATTCATTTGGTCAATTGAAATCAGTCAGAGTTCCAAAGAAATTCGATAAGTCCACAAGAGGTTTCGGGTTTGTTGAATTTTTAACAATTGGTGATGCCAAGAATGCAATGGATCAATTACAAGGTGTCCATTTATTAGGAAGAAGATTGATTATTCAATATGCTAATGAAGTTTCAAATGATGCTGAGAAGGAGATTGAAAAGATGACGAATAAAGTAAAGAAACAAGTTAATGCTCAAAAATTAGGAAGTTTGAGATTATCAGGTAAGAGAAAATTAGATTTGGATGAAGATGAAGATAATGAAGATGGAACTAATATGGAATGATCCTTTTTTGTTTTACACTCAACTCATTACGTCGAACGGATATCATAATTAAATAATAAAACGTTTATCATATATTCTTTCTTGTATTATTTTGTATTTCATAATCAATTGTGTATAATTTACCTATAATTTACCAGATTTGATCAATGAACCTTCATTATAAAGATCACTTATAACACTAACAAACTTTCTCTTTGCATTTTGTCTCTTTAGTTTCAAAGTTGGTGTTAATACTTCATCTTCCACTTTTAATGGATCAAAATCAAAATATAAATTATGTAATTTTTCAAAACCTTGTAAATCACAATGCATTACATGTTTATTCAATTCCTTCAAGACAATTCTTTTCAAGTTGGGATCCTTTAATAACTGTTTGATCTCATCAATTGACAAATTATTAGATTGATATTCAGGTTCAAGAAGTTTGGAATCATGTAATAATTTCAAGATATATTCTTGATTAATACCAGCAATACCAACCAAGAAATTCTGATCAGAATCACCATGAACAAAGATTTGTGTTAATAATGGACTATTAGCCAAATATAAATTCTCAATCTTTTCAGGTGTGACGTATTCACCTTGACTCAATTTAAAAAAGTTTTTAACACGATCAATGATATAAACTCTATTATCATCATCAAATGCAGCAATATCCCCAGTTTTGAACCATCCATCCTCATCAAATGATTCCTTTGTGACTTGTTCATTCTTGTAATAATATGAGAATATCTGTGGACCTCTCATCAATAATTCTCCACGAGCCATTGGTTTATCCATACTGGAATATCCCATCTCTTTAACATCTCTTAATCTAAACTCCACTGAATTCGAAGCAGGTCCAGAATTCGCAGTTGGATTCGTATCAAATGCATCACCGAATGAACAGCCTCCAAAGGATTCAGTGCTTCCATATCCAATCATCATTCCAACTCCCAAGGTGTCTCTGATGAATTTGATGGAATCAATAGATAATGGAGCTGAACCAGACATGAAATAGGCTAAATTATCAAACCCTAATGAATTTTTTAAGAATCTTCTAATTAGGAACTTATCAACAATAGAGATTTCATTTGATGTTTCAATATTTATGATATTCCCAGTATTTGAATCAACTAAATGTGGGAAATTCTCTAAAATTAGATCTTTAATTTTGGATTGAATTCTATTATAAACTCTTGGAACATTAGCCATATAAGAAGGTTTATAAACCAAAATATCATCAAAGATCTGTCTTGGATCTTTAGGATTGGAAGGGACGACTAATGAATAACCAGCAAAGATGGCACCTAATGTCATTTGTCTTTCATAAATATGCGCCAATGGTAATGCACAAATGGCTCTTATTTGTTCACCATTGGACATCTTGTTGTTGATGTATGATTTAGCCTTTGTAGATGAAGATTGAGGGATTGGTTTGCTGAGGTAGAGATAGTATGAAGTGATGGCTGCCACTGCTATTGAATGCGGAAGGACGACACCCTTGGGGTTTCCTGTGGTGCCACTGGTGAAGGAATAAGTGTATATGGTTTCTGGAGTTGGAGGGTTATAATCGATTGGTAATTGATTCTTTGAACCAAACTCTTCTAAAGATTTGAAATCCATTAGTTGTATTCCTAATTCATTACTCTTTTGAAATAGATGATTATCCCTATAAGTTAAATTCTCAAGAGATACAATAATCACAAGATCCTTTATACCTTCACCATGATCTTCTTTTCTTAATTTTAAAATATCATTAATCTTTTCCTTTGTCAAGAATATTATTGGAGATTCACATAATTCCAATATATATTTAGATGATTCTTGACCCAAAGTATCATAAAGAGCAGTGTTGGGCAATGAGAAATGAGAAGTTGCCATATCGATTAATAACCATTCTAATTTATTTGGTGAAAACATAGAAACAACAAATTCATGTTTTCCCCTTCCATTAACTGGTTTCTTATATGATGGATGAGAAGAGACTAGTTGGATTATTGCTGAACCAATGTTATGCTTTCTTATGAATGTTTGTTTATATGAAATGTATGAATATTTTGAATCTATTGAACCATCATCAATATCATCCAATTTGTTTCTTTGTCCTAAACAGTTTTCATTTGTGAAATGTCTAGTGGCGAATTCAAAACATGTCTTCAAAGTGTTTAGTTGAGGATGTAAGTTATTGATGATTTCACCCTTTGTACCAGCATTTCTGAAGATGTTGCTATATCCTTGTTTGGCAGTATTTGGCAATTGGACACCTTTCCATCTTGAATTTGAAGATATTTCCTGTGATAATGAGTCAATGTGGTTCACAATCTGTTCGTCGTTCATCGTTGTTGATGTTTTTTGTTCTTAACAACATTTTGGAATAAATTAAAACTGACAAGATTCCAAGCTCTTTATATAATTTCTGATTTCTTTGATGGCTCATGAACAGATGATCATCTTGTCTCCACTTTTAACCATTTTAACCATTTAACCACTCAAACAGAATTGGACAAATTCAACAAATAACTCACTCTTTTGTAATACAAATAACTTTAATCTCCTTAACACTAGTAATACTGATATAATGCTATACTTATAGATCTCAACAAGAAGAACATTGCACAATTTAAAAGATTTCAATTTGGAGAGATTTCAAGTTAAATATTTTCATTTCAGCCGTGTTCAAAATATGGGTAAAAAGATCCACAAATTTGAAAAGGACAAGTTCAACCTGATGAATTTGAAGACAGTTAATATAGTATATACAAGTAGTGAATATATCACTCACTCGATCCCCCTTTATCCCTTCTTTATTGTCCAAATTTCCAAATTAAAATCTCGAAAATGATAAAAATGGCAGAATTTTGACAAATTTCACGGCATTTTTTGCTGTCATTTTTGGTGGATGCCAAATTTTGGAAATTTTGGAAATTGTTTAGAAATCTTTTAAATCTTTATCAGATCTTTGAAATTTGGCCAATGGATTGTCTGGCTTTTTGTTAGTGGAAAGATGGAATTGAATGATAATAATAATGACAATAACAAGTACAACCATCCATATAGTCCATACCCGATCCAGTCGCTGTTCATGAACACTTTATATAATGCCTTGAACAACAAAGATGTCAAAGTAATCATCATGGAAAGTCCAACAGGAACAGGGAAAACATTGTCGTTGATTTGTTCAACTGTCACTTGGCTTAGAGAACATTACTCCCATACTTCCCCTGTTGATGATTCTGGTGTTGATGTTGGTGCTGCTGAAGATGACGACGATGATGAGCCAGATTGGATTAAAGAAAGTTATACCAAAATGATTCAAGAATCTAGTTCAGATTTGGCAAGAGATTATGAATTACATTTACAAAACCTTGCTCAAAATCCAGATGTTAAAATAATGAATAATCTCTCATCTGATGGGAAGATGAATTATCAGTCTACAAAGAGACAAAAGAAACAAGCTCATATAGATGTTGAAATTGAAGCACAACAACAACAACAACAACAAGATGAGAATCAATTCATACCCAATGATTATTTCTCAGATGATGAAGATACTCACAATACTAATCATCAAGAGACATCATTACAGCATAAGAACGATCAGTTAAACAAACAAATCAAAACATTAATCCAAAAACTCGACAAGGATAATAATAATAACAACAATGCATTTGATTCAACTTCATTAATAAGAAACACCAAGATTTATTTCGCTTCAAGAACTCATTCTCAATTGAATCAATTTGCATCACAGTTGAAATTACCTACTTTCCCATCATCAATTAATGGAATTGAGAGGGAGTTCATCAAGTATACGCCGATGGGTTCAAGAAAGCAATTATGTATTAATCCAACGGTTAAGAAGATTAATGATATCAATGCATTGAATGATACTTGTAAACAATTACAAAAAAATACTAAAGAAACTTGCTGTTCATTCTATCCTAATAGATCTTCACCAGATACTATGGCAAAGACTGAAGTCTTATTACAAAGTTTCAAAGATCATTCATACCTTGACATCAACACAATAGAACAAATAACAAAATTGGGTGAGAATTTACACATATGTCCTTATTATTCCATAAGGAATTCAATACCCAATTCTGAAATCATATCATTACCATATCAATTATTATTAAACCCCTTGACTTCCCAAATTGACTTGAAGGACTCAATTATAATCATTGATGAAGCTCATAATTTATTGAATACTATAACGTCCATGAATTCAATTCATATCACAATCGATGAGTTCCAACTTTGTAAGGATTCATTGTTGAAGTATCTTGGTAAGTTTAAAAGAAGGTTGAATGGTGGGAATAGGATAAATTTGATGAAATTGATCAAATTTATTGATTCATTGTTGAAATATATTGAGGGATTGTTGGAATTGAATCAAGTCAAATCGGGACAAGAGATTAATTTCAATGATGAATATTTATTCAAGAGTACTGGTACTAGTACGGTGGATTTATTGAATGTTCATCAATTAGATAAATATTTACAAAAGTCAAAAATCGCATATAAGATCCAATCATACATTGATTCATCATCACCTGTTTCAACAACAACATCTCCATCATCTTCTACTCCGTTATTATACAAGATTGTTGATTTCCTAAGAGCATTATCATCACCATCATCTGAAGGAAAGTTTTATTTTGATATCATAAAGACACAATCTACTTCATCATCAACAATGAGTAAGATATCACTGAATTATATGTTGTTGGATCCATCACATGTCTTTCAACCTATTTTGGAACAAGCCAAATGTGTAATCTTAGCAGGTGGTACCATGGAACCAATGAATCAATTCAATGATAATTTATTCCCATACCTTGATCCTAACAAAGTATTGAAATTCAACTGTGATCATATCATAAATGATGATAATTTGAACGTTATCGTCATGGATCATGGATTGAAGGATAAGAAATGTGGATTTGAATTCACATTTGATAAGAGAGATGATATTAATTTGATTATTGAATTAGGTGAAACGTTATTGAAATTATGTAAAGAGATACCATTTGGTGTTGTTGTGTTTTTGCCAAGTTATAATTATCTTAATAAATTAATTAAAGTATGGAAAGAGAATGATGGGATTTTTGATAAGTTGAATGATATCAAAAAGATCTTTCATGAATCCAACATCACCACATCTTCGTCATCCTCCAATACAACTAGCTGTGAAGATCCTTTTGAACAATATAGTAATGAAATCCTTGTCAATAATAGAGGTTCAATCCTCTTATCAGTAATTGGTGGGAAATTATCGGAAGGTATTAATTTTTCTGATGATTTAGCAAGAGCAATCTTTTTAGTTGGGTTACCATATCCTAACATCATGTCTGGAGAATTAATCTTGAGGAAGAATTACATCTTTGATAGAATCATGAAGACAACGAATGGTGATAAGCAGAAGGCGAATGAAGCCATCAGGACCTTCTATGAGGATATTTGTATGACTGCCGTGAATCAAAGCATCGGGAGATCCATCAGACATATCAGTGATTATTCAATGATCTTTTTGATGGATAAGAGGTTTAATAGGGATAATATTAGGAATAAGTTGAGTAATTGGATCAAGAGAAGGATATTGAAAATGAATGATATTGTAAAGAATGGTGGTGTTTTGAGTGCTACGAAGCAGTTTTATCATAATAAGAGATGAAGTATTTGATATATCTTTATCAAGCATTTAATATTCATCCATCAAGCATTGAGCATCATTCATTCATTCATTCATTCATTCATCAAGTATCTAGTATCAAGTATCAAGTATCAACTAGCTAGCACTAAATAAACCCTCTTCATTATTATTATGGATGTTGTTCTACTTATTCCTTTGTTTTTCACACCCAACGGGATCAGTGCAGAGATTCTATGATGAAATGTTCTGGAGTCTGAATCCTGTAACTCAAGCTTCTCTTCATGCGTCGCTTAGTTATTTATTTGCTTATGTTAATTATTTGCATTTGAAACTTTCATTTAGTCGTTTTTAGTAATAAAACCCTTTACAATGGGCAGAAATATCGTAATAGCTGTGTATAACAAAGCAACGATTAGGCTCAACGGGGCTCTAGGTTAAGTGAACCGATGTCGATGTGAGATAATCTGTATGAAGCTATGGACAGGTGTCGAATTATATCGTCTACGACGACTGAATCCTCAGATCAGGTGCTGGTGTCTGGACTTAGTGGGTACACAACGTCAAATACATAGTACAACCGCAAGACAAACAAATTAAACAGAAAATGTGTATACTAGTGATGCCACACATATATAAGGAACCATCCAATGAGAAGGCTCAATGAAAGACTTTATAAGCTCAACAATCACCGACATAAGGTTGAAGAAGCTAAGAAATAAAAAAGTGGAGCCGTTATAATAAAATAAATCCATACCTCAGCTTCAGCCGTAGATGGAAAGGCCAGACAGATTGACCTGGTAAGATATATAACTAACAACAGAACAGAAAAGATAAATAATGGTTTCAAATGTTAAAAGTAAGAAAAAAGAACAGATGATCAACCTCTAAGAAGATGATTAACATCTAAGAAGGCAGAAAAAATCAAAACGAAGCTTCCTTTGACGTCATCATAAAATTAACGACAGAACAACTGAAAGCAGTAAAGTGAAAGAGGAACCAACTAGTAGAGATCCAGATCCTTGATATTCGCTCAATGTGATGGACTCTGAGCTTGAACCTGCGGATGAAGAGGAACCAGAGGAACCAGAGGAACCAGAGGAACCAGAGGAACCAGAGGAACCAGAGGAACCAGAGGAACCAGAGGAACCAGAGGAACCAGAGGAACCAGAGGAACCAGAGGAACCAGAGGAACCAGAGGAACCAGAGGAACCAGAGGAA
>JAKTWV010000109.1:0-15093 GCA_030582235.1 Ruyongia ponderosae | reverse complement strand
AAAAACAAGAGTCTGAAGATGCACAAAAGGAAATTGATGAAGATCGTAAAATGTTCTTACAAGCATGTATTGTGAGAATCATGAAGGCAAGAAAGACTTTGACTCATACCAGTTTAATAAGCGAAGTTATTCAACAATCTCACACAAGGTTCAATGCTAAAGTATCTGATATCAAGAAATGTATTGATCTTTTGATAGAGAAGGAATATCTTCAAAGAAAGGAAGATCAAAGCTATGATTATCTAGCATAATCTATTGATCTTTAAGTCCACGTGTTTAGTATAGCTCACTCTGTTTGAGTCTAATTTATGTCTTGCTAGTTTGAAACTAACACCAAAGATATTTGTAGACTATACGTAGAGATTACAATATAATACTACAATCCAAATGTGTTTGGGTTTAATCTCGGTTGGTGGCACCATACTTTTATAATTGATTTGCGCTGTACTGGATTTCTCATTCTCTCCATATACTGGATACTAAGTAGCGTTCTTGCTGTATCAGACCAGCCACTAGTTAAATAATATATCTATGATGAGCCCTCTCAATGAAACAGACAATCTTGTAAAGATATATCTGTCAATAAAACGTTCAACTAAATTGATTTCTTTATTTTTAGCATATCTTGGTGCCAAGCTGCTACGAAAATCCTCAAGTAACACCCTAAAAAGATTTAATATAGTGTGATTAGCAATGTGAACCCAATAAAATAAGTAATTCCATTAACTTGTACTCCTTTGTAATAATAAAACTTAGAAAAGATAATACTGGTCCTAAAGTCTGAACCAGCACAAAAGAAATTGATAGCTTCGAACCAATTATTTCCTTGTCGACGTTGCAGCGCTTGGTGCAGTCTTTCATTGCTATCACGTAGACGCTCATTTTCCTTTGAGAGAGTTATGTTCGCAGCAACTTGAACAACTAACTTGCCGCTTGTTTCTTCAAGTTTGGAAGTAAGTCTTTTCAGCTCAGCGTCTAAATTGATTATATGAGCTTTGAGTTCTGAGTCTGACGGATGAGCATCCAGCTCATTTCCTTTGTTGAAAGCTGAACTAAATATTCAACGTTCCATTGCAGGGTAAGTTGAACCGTGTCTGGATGGTTTATACGTGTTGTAACAGTAATCAAGTCTGAACTTGTCTTAAGTAGATGATCAGCATCTAGAAATCAAGAGAGAAAAGAGAGAAAATACAAAATTAACCGGATTTTGTTATCATTAAATATGTGTCACTTTTTTTTTTATTAATTCTTGCATCTTATATTCAATATTTGAGTCAATTCACTCTCAATTGACTTATATATCTTCAATGAATCGCTCGAATTATGGAATAATGATAACAAAATCATCTCCTTTGTGAATCTGTTGATACTTAAGGGTATTTTCCCCTTTTTTCCCCTTTTTTGGCCTAGCGTGGCCGTACCGTACTGTGCCAGCAAAGTTGGTCAAAATGGCGCATTTGACATTCAACAAAAAATGGTTTCGTGGTCTAGTTGGTCATGGCATCTGCTTAACACGCAGAACGTCCCCAGTTCGATCCTGGGCGAAATCATTATTTTTTGCTTTTTTTGCCAATTTCCTATTGATAGGAAGGAATAGTTCAACATAATACTTTACATGACTAGCGTAAGCAACATTAGTGCCTAGCTGTATTGGAATTGCAATTAAGAGAAGCTGTGAATATTTCTTGTCTATGATCTTTTGATTTTCATTTTCATTTTTTTTTTGAGCAGAGAAAAAAGATCTCCAAAATATTCAACTACTACTATACTACTTCAACTGCTAAGTTCCAAAGATCAGACATATGACATTTACATATACTATTGTTTCGCCTGAGGGTGGAAAAGTTAGAGCGTCTTTGTTGGACTTTGATGGATTAAGAATACTGGCTGATCCAGGATGGGATGGTGTATCAGATATTTCTTACTTGGACAAGATTATTTCAACTGTCGATATTATCATTCTATCACACCCAACTGCTGATTTTCTAGGAGCTTTTGCCTACTTGGCCTTCAAGGATCTCAATATCCCAGTCTATGCTACATTACCTACAATTAATCTTGGTAGAGTAACCACAATTGATTTATATAGATCAGCTGGATTGATTGGTCCGCTCAAAGGAACTGAGTATGAGCTAAATGAAGTTGAGGAAGTATTCGATAAAGTTACGTCAGTCAAACATTCACAATCCATTGATCTAAGAGCAAAATACGATGGGTTGACTTTGACATCAATCAATGCTGGTCATACGTTGGGTGGTACTATTTGGGTCTTGAATAAAAACTCTGAAAAGATCGTATACGCCCCATCTTGGAACCATTCAAAGGATTCATTCTTAAATGGTGCTGATATCTTACAAAATCCTGCATTACTAAGACCTTCTGTCATAATCACTGCAACATCTATTGGATCGGTGTTACCTCATAAGAAGAGAGTCGAGAAATTATTTGAGTTGGTTGATGCCACTCTGGGAAGAGGTGGTACAGTGTTATTACCAACATCAATTGGTGGTAGAATGTTGGAACTAATACATTTAATTGATGAACATTTGCAAAGTGCTCCAATTCCAGTTTTATTAATATCTCATGCTAAGGCAAGACCATTAACTTATGCTGGTAGTATGCTTGAATGGATGGCACCTTCAGTCATTAGAGATTGGGAGTCTAAGGGTCAAGTGATTTTCGATGCTTCTAGAGTTCAGGTTATAGAACCTAATGAACTATTAAGTCTTCCAGGGGCTAAAGTTGTATTTGCCTCTGGTGTGGGGTTTGAAGATGGTTCTTGTTCACAAGCAGCATTGATGAATGTCTGCGAGGATGAAAAGACAACTATAATATTGACGGAGAAGTCACCTTATGATACAGTAGGGAACCAGCTTTACTTTGCATGGGAGACATTGGCTAAAAATAAAGTCGAAGATGGTGTTCCTGTTCCGTTACAGTTGGCATTTGATGTTCAAGTTTCAAGAGAAGAAATGTTGGCTGGAGACACATTACTGGAATACAATGCTCATGTTAAACAAAGAAGAGCAGAAAGAGAGCAAAACAAGAAGCAGAAGATCACAGAATTGAAGGAGAATGCAACTCAATTTGAAAATGAATCTGAATCAGATGAAAGTGATGATGAAGATATCTTGAACCCGAACAGCAAGAAAGAAGAAACCGTGCCTGTTGATATAGATGCTAGAAACCTAAAGGGTCGTGCCAAAATGTTCCCATATTTTCCAAATAGAACAAAGACAGATGACTATGGTATAGTTATTAATCCTGCTGATTACACAAGAGAAGAAGAAAAAGATATCAATAAGTTGAAGAAGAAGGAGCTCAAGGTTAAACTTGGAGAAAAAAGAAAATGGAATGAAGGTAAAAAACAAGATGATGTTTCAGATTTGGATGCTCTTTATGAACCAAGACAAACATATAAAAACAAGATAACTATAAGTGCCAGATGTGTATTATCATATATTGACTTATCAGGACAGGTTGATATTAGATCCTTATCGTTGATGATACCTCAGCTGAAACCAAGAAATCTTTTCCTTTTACCGGATTTATCAGACAACAGAAACATTGAGAAAGTATATACAGTCTTGAAGAAACATAATAACTTTGACATTGAAGAAGTCAAGAATGGTGTTCCTATTTCTGCCATGAATACAATCCAAACATTTGATATTCTTTTGGATGATGAATTATCATCTCAATTGAAGTGGCAAAAGATTGCTGGAGGATTCACTGTGGCACATGTTATTGGTCAAGTGAAAACCAAAAAACAAATTGCAGATGCTAAAGCGGTAGATCAAGAAGCCGTGAAAGAAGGTGAGGAACAAGAACAAGAACAAGATTCCAACCAACCTAACAAACATGACAAAGATCTAGTTTTGGTACCCCTAGATAGAACAACGACATTCTTGGCTAATACTGCTTCTTTAGCTATTGGTGATGTAAGACTTTCTGAGCTAAGAAAGAGTTTATCTGTGAAACATAAAGTTGAGTTCAAAGGAGAGGGTACTCTGGTTATTGATGATCTTGTTGCCATTAGAAAGATTTCAGAAGGGGATATTGTCGTGGACGGAGCTCCTTCTGCTTTGTTCTACGAGGTTAGAGAAGCTGTCAGAAAGATGCTTGCAGTTGTATAGGTAAAGGTTATAGCAAGATCCAGGAATCTTACACACTCGAACTCTCAAGCCGTAAGTTCGAACGCATAGTAGTTCTTCAAGTTCAAGTTTACAAGTTTATGAGCTTGAACTGGTGTCCGGATGAATCCACTATTTATATTTTTTTTTCTCTTCAATTTTCAAAATGTAGTTCTGATACTCTATTATTCATCAACAAGATCATTTGCTTTGCAACAAGATGGATAATTTTGAAGTAAAGGCGTCAGTAAAACGAGAGAGATCTCCTTCGAATGAGAGAGGACGCTCGATGGAAAGATCAAGCAGATGGGGACCACCAAGAGAGAAGAATAAACTGAAAGCTGCTGTCAGTCTACCCACTCTTATAACAGGTGTCATGACACCAGAACAAATAGATGCTTACCAGATAATATATCGAATTGAAGAGATCACACAAAAGATTTTGACTAATGATTTAAGTATACCTGTTAAATTGTCAAGATCCCCTTCTCCTCCACCTGAATATGATGCAAATGGTAGAAGAACAAATACAAGAGATGTGAGGTTCAAAAAAGGGCTAGAAGACGAAAGACATCATTTGATTGACATTGCTGCTAGATTAGTCCCTCATTATGTTGCTCCAAATAATTATAGAAGACCTAAGAACTTGGTTCAGAAGTATTTCATTCCAGTTCAAGAACATCCAGAGTTGAATTTTGTTGGGTTGTTACTTGGGCCAAGAGGTAATACACTACGAAAGTTACAAGAAGATTCTGGGGCAAAGATTGCAATTAGAGGTAAAGGTTCTGTGAAAGAAGGTAAAGGTAGAGGATTACCTCATCAGATGTCACATTTGGAAGAGCCATTGCATTGTATCATTACCGGTGATACTGAAGATAAAGTCATAGCTGGTGTAGAAGCGTGTAAAGCTGTTGTTGCCAAGGCTGTTCTTTCTCCTGAGGGTCAGAATGATTTGAAGAGAGGTCAGTTGAGAGAATTAGCTGAACTGAATGGTACTTTGCGTGAGGATGATGATAGACCTTGTCCAATTTGTGGTATCAGAGGCCATAAGAGATATGATTGTCCAAATCGTCAAAACTATACTTCGCAAGTCGTTTGCAGAATTTGTGGAAATATTGGTCATTTTGCAAGGGATTGTAAACAAAAGAGTCAAAATCCAGAAGAAGCTGCAATGTTATCACAAGAACTTGAAAAGATGCTAAACTCGTACCAAAAAGACTCTCAAAACAACAATAATAATGACAATTTTGAACAGCCTTGGAAGAAGAGAAACTTAAACACAGATTCAACATATATACCTGGTAATAATTTACCTATTCCAAACAGCTCATCTTTGCTGCCACCACCACCTCCAGGATTCGAACTATTATCAGCGCCTCCAGGATTGTTACCTTTACACAGCCAACCACTCCCACCACCGCCATCATCGTTGCAGTCTTCCATCTTGCCACCGCCTCCAGGTTCAAGTATTAGCTCAATTGCACCTCCACCAATGCCATTTGATGGGGCAGCTCCAGCTCCACCTCCACCGCCTGGGTTATCAGCACCACCACCACCTCCAGGACTAGGTTGATGCTGTCATAGTTATATAATAACAAAACATACTTAATGAATCTTTTTGAAACTTCTTTGTGCTCTCAATGATGATTAGTATAAGCAGTGCTAACAAACTTACGTAAGATTTCTTTAACTTTATTAATGGATGTCAGGATAAGCACTTGACAAAAACGCCAAAAACGCCTAATTTCTAATTTCAAATCAACCAGTATTGTATTGACACAAAGACACAAAGACAACACAAATATGGAGTTCTTCACCAATTCTCCTATGCTGCTTTTGACACTGTTGCCATTATTCATACAGTATACCCCTCCAAATATCTCTGTGCAATATGGTTAAATGGGCAGATTATAAGTCTGCTTCATCAAAGAAATGAACCCAGGAATCACCGATGTTAACCTAAAAACAAAGCTAGACTTGTATGAACATAGTGCTATAATCCATATATCTTTACGCGATGCAAGAGATTCTAAATTGAAAGAGAATTCAAAATAGAGATTGAAATTCAAAGAGATAGATGTAACAACCAATCCCCCTGTTTCCCCTACTTCAACACTATCAACACTATCAACACTATCAACACTATCAACACTATCAACACTGAATCATTTATTACTTGAAGAATTGCTTCAATATCATGATTTCTACACTTCTACATTATTTCATTCCAAACGCATGGTTTGTTAGATTTATTCAGCTGTCATCCAATCAGTTTGGTCTTTTTCTATTTACTTTGATGCTTTGCCCAATTGGCGATAACCCAATGACTACAATTTGGATACAATGCAATCAATATTTATTGGATGATCACTTTGTATTATACAGCCAAGTGCATGACAAATTAAGACAAATTTTGAAGACATTATGTTCATACTGGCGTTACAACAATATCAAGTCGATACCAGGATTTTTTTTTACAATTATAATATCATTACTAGTTTATATATATACTCAATTTATTATCATCACATCATCATAAGTTCGTAACTAATAAGTATTGTTGTTCCAGTCACATCGAGCTTATTAATTATAAGTGACCAGTAAACACTAATCAAAAAAGCGTAACGTACTTTTTTGAAGCAATTGCACATCTTTCATGAATTCTGAACCATTGAAGATTGAAGATGGACTATTCAATCTGCATCAATATTTAGCGACATGCGATGTTTACAACTAACCAAGTACTGATGATTAGAGACTATGAAGATGATAACAAAGATACTAAATATTTGAACCTCACAATTCAAATTACTTAAAAATGACATACAGTTCAA
Organism: Ruyongia ponderosae; assembly: GCA_030582235.1. Lineage (NCBI taxonomy): Eukaryota > Fungi > Ascomycota > Saccharomycetes > Phaffomycetales > Wickerhamomycetaceae > Ruyongia > Ruyongia ponderosae. The sequence continues at coordinate 8,126 of JAKTWV010000109.1, read as the reverse complement.
CTCATTCACTCAAATCATCTATTGATTTAACCAAAAAAGCACAACAACAACAATTGACGACATAACTATTGATATCATATCATTATTCAAAATATTTTGATTTAGACGTGTTAAGTATTTGCAAATGGTTTAACAGAATATGTGTTGCACTGTTGCAAATTCTTTATGAAAATGAGAAAGGGATTGCTGCTTTGAATATTACATAAAAAGAACAATATGAAGTGAAATTATATTAAATACAACAGTCAACTTGTGTTGGAACAATGTTCATTATCAATTCCATTGATTCCCTCCCCTTTAACATATTAGATGTGATTTTCCATCATTTGGATTCGTTTATTGATATCGTTAGTCTGTTGGCAGCACTATCAAAAGACAATCAACAATATGTTCTTTCTAATGTCATCAATCTAGTACATGAAACTTCACCAGAGTTACAACAACCTTCAATTTCAAAGCTGGAGAACCTATTCAACAATTCAAAGAGGTTAATATTCAATCAAACTTATTATACATCAATCTGGAAAACAGAGAAGGAATTGCCAATTCAGACTCATGATGTGTCAGAAGAAACCATTATACGAGAAATATTGGATCAATTGATCACTGATTATCCCTACCTCATCAGAACAGTGACAAGAGAGTCAAGTAGGGATTGGGATAGCAAATATATGAACTTTAATGGATCATTAGATTATGGGAATAAGAGAGCAAAAATCAATATTATTCATCAAACTTCAACTGGGTTGAGTGACGGGGATAAAGGGGTAAGGTTTTGTTATTTAGACCTTTCTATTGGTAATAATGTTAATGATGGTGATTACAGGATGGTTCTCAGGGAAGATTCAAGGACATTTGTGTCTTTGAGTAAAGATTTGGAATATCTGAGTCTACGAGGAATTAAGGGAGAAAAATTCCAATGTAGTTCTTGTTCAAGTTTATTGTTTCTAGATATGATGGATTCTTCTGATATTGACCTTAATACTTTTAACTTCCCAAATTTGATGAAGTTAGGTTTTATTAGTGAGGTAACCTTAAAGAAAGATTTAACTCATGATTTGAGTTATACTACAAAAGACATACCCATTCAGAACTTGTTTCCTCATCTGTTAATTATTGAAATTCCTTATGTTGATGAGGCAATGACTATATTTCCATCAATATTTTGTCAATATGGATGTCATTACCTGAATTATGATTATTTGTTTTATCATAGTTTAAGACCTAAAATTCTTAAAGATACCCCAATACCAATTGCACTTAAAAAGCATAGAGAATTTTTGATATTTTATTCTGAAAGGAGATGTTTGTTGTTTAATAATAACAAAATGCTTTACTGTCCAGTACAAGTGGGACTTTTCAGCAAAGAAGATGGTATGCCAGCAATGAGTATTGGTGATTATATGTCAAATGAAAGAAGCAGCATTGCCTTTCACAAAAGATTAATGAAACTATTCTAGCAATTGATACAGATATTCATGATTATACACATAATTGAAACTTTACTCACTCATTTAGAATGAAGAGAATTGAATTACTTATGACAAACCCTCAGCTGTATTTACTTCATCTTTCATCGCCAATATCTATGTACTACCGCGCCTTAGTAATTTATTGTGATTTTTACCTCAGTTACACGGTTTCAAACCTCGAGTTTCAGGGAAGGCTTGAATAACTAAATTGTTCACTCGATATACCCATCTAGAGCTCAAAAAGACCAAGATTAAGACGAGATAACACTACTTCAAAATCATGGAAAGTCGTGGCCGTACCAGAAAACACCCCCTACGGTATATTTGTTGATATCCTTATCTCGTATACAATAATCCGATGTAGTGTAGGGGCTATCACGGTACACTCTCACTGTACAAACCCGAGTTCGATTCTCGGCTTCGGAGCTTACTTTTTTTTTGTTCTTCTTACAAAAAAGTTGCCGCCAAAAAGGCCAATCGTTTTGCTTTCATGCTTGTGATACTCATCATTATCTAAGTGATTTGACTATCAGTTGTTCAAATTCAACCCAGTTTATCAGAGGCATAAGAGTGACTTTGGATGGCGTTTTTTTGATTAGCAATGGACTCATAAGATTTGAAGGAAAACCGCCAGAGAAGGCTTGAAAGATTTCAAAGATTTCAAAGATTTGGATATGAACGTAGAGAGGTACTACAGCAACTGCTATTGAAGATAAACCAGAGATTCCAATATTATTCATTATTAACATAAATATTACAACTACCTTCAGAGATTCACTCTATTCCCTATTTACAGCTCACATTCTCTATATACACATTGAACATCATCCAGTGACAATCATACTGTGCCTTCTTCTTTTGGCTCAGTCTTTACTGCAGATTCCACTTTTATAGTTCCTTGGGTCTTGACTTTGGTAATTTTTGGTTGACTCTTTCTCCAAACTTCCGCTTGTGATTTCTTGTTAGCAAGTAGAGTACGAAATTGGAAAATATAGTGATTGATGTGCTCAACCAACCTAGTGTTATAGGCTGCAAGGGATTTCGTGTCAAACTCTTTATTCGGTACTTCCAGTTTCTTTGCAGCCGCTAATCTTTTCATCACTGTTTGAAGTTGTTCAATTGATAAAGGTAAATGAGTCACTGTTTGACAATAGGATGAGTAATTATCCAAATTCAACTTACTGTTACTATCAAGATAAGACATAAAATCTTCACATAAATCAAATAATTTAGCACATGTATCCTTATTTTTTATTCTCGTTCCTGTCTTAAACTCTTCCAGAGCTTGTCCCCTGATACATTGTAAAACAATATGAGCTGTGCTATCATCAAATAGTATTTCTGGATATTTCAGTTTAATGGCCTTGTATTCACTCACAGCAATCACACCTGCATTACTCTTCAAATTGAACTGGTATAATGATAAGAATCTATGGAAAAGACCCTTATCTATAGTTAATCTGGTGTTATTCACCGTGTTTTGATAAATAGCTAAAGCTTTCTCTGGTTCTCCCAGCCTTGAATAACATTTCATCAATATATCCAAGACTCCAACTGTAGGGTTGAATTTATCGGCTAAATGTGGCACGTCGACAAACTCAAGCTCATCTGTATCACTAAGTCTTGATTTCTGTGAAATATTCAAATGGTACTTGGTTTGGTCAACATTGAAGAACGCTTGGGCTAGTTCAATACTTCTCAACAGTAAGTCAGGTCTGGAGCAACGAGAATACACCTTAGATATACTTTCAAATAGGGCTCTATCTCTAGAATATTCTCCCAACGTTAGGGCTTGCTTTATCAATGGTTCAACAGAAACACTAAGTGCTTCATCAAAAGTATCTAACATCAGACCATCAAACATTGTGGAAAAGGTTAGCTTATTTGGACGCACATTATCGAAATGCTCTGACCATTCCTCAAAAATCTCACAAGCATAAGATTTGTCTGCACAGTTCAATAATGCACTCAACCCACTATTAATCACATAAAGATTTGGCTTAAAATCATATCTGTCAAAATTTCTCAAGATTTCACTGATTTTCTTTGCTTGCAATGAGGTTAAACCAGAGGTAGTCTTTTTGTTTCTTACTTCAAAAGACCTGATCTTAGCAGCCCCTGAAAATAATATAGTGAAAGTATGTTCATTACATGGAACACCCCATTTGACTCTCCAAAGTAACAGCTTAAAAGCCTCTTCAATCTTCCCATTATTGATATACCATCTGGTGATATGATTCATTGCAACAATACCTGTTTTACCTGCCATTTTGGAAGTTAGCAGAGCCTTTTCAACTTGACCTCTCTTTAAAAATGCTACCGCATCATGTTCGACCTTCTTTGAATCTCTTAACTGTAGTCTGTTTGTACCTAGTATTGCAAATCTCATTCTATAGTTTGAATTTTTGAAGTATTGTAAATCTTTATTTGTTCTTGGTCCAATATCCTTGGCTGATATCTCATCCCCAGAATACTTGTTTATCAGATCAGCAACTCTATACTTTGGCAAAGCTGTTGACTTAGCAAGTTCCAGCTTTCTATCAATTTTTGGATCAGAAAGCTCTTGCTTCTTATTGAAAACTGCTTCGTCCAAATCTGAGCTTCTTGCCATACGCATTATTTGTTTTTTGTTGGGGGCTTTCACCCTTTGAGCTTCAATGAACGATGAAGAGGAGAAATACCGTATTCCTGATCGTATCATGTTGTATATGTGAGGCAATGAGCAGATGGAAGAATAATCATACTAATCAATCTTGTGTGTACTACAGAAGAAATTTTCTACGTAGTTTTTATTTCCGGTTCGCGCAACAATTTTGGCATACTACGTACGTATGTCTACTGTCTACTGCGTAATTGATATCAGGAGACTGGTTCAGACGTTAAAGAAGCAATTGTTATTAAATAGAAGTTAACAGGTTCCTTATTTTAAGGTGATCTAATCAATATTGACTGGTTAAAGATTCAATGACCCTGTTTGACACGCTGAATTTTGAGTTTCTTTTCTTAAAAGCTCTTGAATTCGTAACAATTGGCTGACTCGTGGCATTCAGATCAGCAATGGGGATTGAATCACATTCTACTGGTCTCTTCCTATTGATATTATTGAATGAAACAGGAGGTACCACAAATGATGAAGCCGTGCTAGGATATTCTTGCGAGCTTTTTATGTTAAGATTTGAGAAGCCTGCTACCGCTTGAGAGTCTTCAACGATTTCATCCTGTATCTCCTCAACGTCACTTGAATTCATTATGGTTTGGTCGTAGTGTTTTGAGTTATAATAGCTTAGGCTAAAAGGGTCAAGATTTTCATCAATGGCGAGACCTTTGTTGAGTGTATCAACAAAAAGGAGCTTTCTAACCCTATCTAGACGTGGTTTATATTCGTTAGACATCTGAGCATCTAATTTCAGGGTATCAGCTAAAAACACAAAAGCTACTGAAGAGCCTTCCTTTACCGGAACTTTGTTGATAGTAACACCTGGAAGATCAATCCAAAGAGTATTGATCAGATGTTCAGGAAGATTGGTAGGGTCTTCCAAATAGCAAAAAATTCCTGAACTAAAGAATAAGCTGATCAGATCAGTCGTTATGATATTGTTGGAATCTTTATTACCAAAAAGTTTCTTATTAGTATCCGAGCAAGATGATGGAATATTTCTTTGATTGAATTGTTCGCATATTCTGAAAAGTTTTCTAGAGTTAAGTAATAATGGTAAGTTTTGATGTAGACCCACATCTCCAAGAAGCTTTGAACGGCAGGAAAAGCAGTTTTTGATTTTAAATCCTGATGTATTATAGCAATAAGTATGAACATTGTTATTACATGCCTCACATTGAGAGAGACCAGAACCCTTAATCTCTTTGAAGAAGCCACATTCACACGAAATAGGTTGAATAACTTGAGTTGGGTTTAAGTTTGATTCTTGAGAACTTTTCAAGTAAGATCTCAACATCTTTGTGGTCTGGCTTGCTGGTTGTGTAATTCTTTTACTGTCAGCTTCAATAACCTTTAACTTCTTTTGTTGCTTTGTTGAGGCTCTCACCTTGGAGACCATTCCTGATTTATTTGATGGCATGTCAAAAGGATCAATCTCAATAATTTCATCGTCTTCTGCAAATTTGATGGATTTTGCTGCAGATATTACCTTTAGTTGGACATCATGATCATTTGTTGAAATTGAACCAGCATTATGTAAGTCAACTGATGAGGAATCTTTGAGAGTTTTGTTAGATGAATTACTATCTTTCTTAATTTTGACAGTAGCACTTGGTTGACCAGCAGCATCTTTGAAGAAGGATGGTTGATATTCTTTTGGACAGCTATCATTGAATAGCAATCTCATAGACATAAATTTTTTTGCTGGTAAAGGGTCTAATGATTGTGTGATGATGATAAATCTTCTCATAAGCTGTTGTAACATTTTTCTTGAGTCCAACAAGCAGTAAGTCTCAGAATTCTCCGTGTTATCGTTCAATGTGATTTGCACATCTTGGTCCTTATAATCAAAAAAGAAAGTATAAACTTCGGATAGGTCCTCTGGTTTTTCTTCATCTAAGAAGATTGAAAAACTCAATGATTTCAAATAACTTTTCTTGATGGCATCCAAAGCACCTTTTTCAATCCAATCTAGAAATAAGTCAACTCTTTGTGATTTCCCTCTAACCAACGTTTTAACCCTAATTGAATCTGACTTATCTGTCTTTGGATCATAGTCCTTTTCAAACTTATTTGGCACGAATCTTTGATCAACAAAACTTTCATCAGGGAAAAGTCCTCTCAAGAAGGAAATGCAACCAAAAGACATTGTTAGCATTGTTTGAATTAGCTTTTGGCTTTGTTGGCAGGATATCTTTGCTGAGGTGGTTGTGTGCGTATCATTCTGCTGCCTATGCTGTTGAGTTGTGGACATTTTGAATAGAGTTCTTCTGTTGACAATATGAGCAGAAACAAAAACAGTTGGGAGGGTGGCGATATTTATAAGATTTCAATTTTTCGTGTAACCGCTGAACTTCTTTTTTATTTTTTTTTGTTCAGTTGTTTTTGGTGATGAAGAAATATCAAGATTCAACAGCGATAAAACATGAACCAGATCGACTTCTAATGTTATCAATCTCAATCTTCAATATACTACATCATGAGGATGTGACAATCAGCTTGTTAATAAGATGGCCTACTGTAAGTAAAGTAAATATGACAAGGTTAATACATAGACCAGAATCTCCAAAATTTGGATGATCTATGAGTTGATCTAACTTATCATAAATCTCGACTCTAGTTGTGTAAATATACATCCATCGGTAGCCAACCATGGACCATATCATCATTTTACTCTCTGAATGTTCTCGCATATCTACATATACTGATGATGTGCTGATTTTGAACCTTTACGTGCCAAGCTCGAGCTCAAGCAGAGAACATCCTAAATTCTTCAAATTTGGATATCTTATAAAGCTTCTTGAGATTCGTTGACTTGTATATACAACAAGTAAGAACGTATTTGTCCCAATGACCTATATTATACATTCTTCAATAGTTTGAGGATCCAATGTTTGAAAGAACGGCCAACTTCAAAGCTCTATCGCTGTTGCTCGATATATAGTCTGGCATGTCTTCAATATTCATGGTTCTGATCAAGTGTGAACACTATAAACAGAACAAATTGTAAAAAGTTTATATATCTAGCATACTCCAGAGAAGCAAATTTACCCCTAGATTGTGGAATAATATAATTGTAAATGTGCTGGCTACAGCGCTATAGTCCAGGCTTAAATGAGTGGTCCCCAGAAGGGCCAGACCAGGGCTCATCTTCCAATTGCCACCACCGTAATACCGTGAATCGTGATACATCTACATCGCTACAGAGATATAGCCTACTAACATATTGAGAACAAAAAGAGACGAAATGTTGTATAATTGGGATTTGAGGGCTAAGTAATAAGTATCTGTTAAAAACTCAAATCATGTTCTGAAAATAGATCTCACCGACCTGCTGGGGTTGGTCAATTGAGCTTGACTGAAGACAAGTTGGCAAGTGTATCACTAATTGTAGTAGCTTGATCAATCCATTAATCCCAGCCTCCAAGTTCCCTTCACATCCCTTTACAGGCTGCTATATCGTTTCCAAGCGTTTTGGGGATCCCATGGCATTTGTTCAAATCAATTTTGTGTGCCTTTTTTTTTTCTTTCAATCACCGTAAATGAGGAATGTTTACAAATTTCCTCTTTGGGACGGGCAGTAACAATGGATCTCATTCTCTGTGTCTAATTATAAATCGTTTAATCTGCTGCGATCTCTTCTAAAAATAGACGTGACATTTGAACTTTTGAACTTGGAGCTGATCTGGGAACCAGTCTGGAGCCAGGGGCTCAGATCTGGGTTCTGGCATTGATGGATTATGGCACAATTATATAAAGGTGTCTGTTCCTCGATGAGATCTTCTCGGTGTTCCAAATTCATATCATATCAAACAAGCTCAATTGAATCTTTACTCTTGAACTCTACTATCTCCAACAAACACTCACAATTCTAAACACAATGTGCTCGACAGGTATAGTAATGCCGTAGGCACCTAGCTGTGGCGCACCTATATATATCAGGATATTCCCATATCCTTCTAGTCCTCTTACCTATCTATATATCACATCTCTATTAT
>JAKTWV010000108.1:0-16594 GCA_030582235.1 Ruyongia ponderosae | reverse complement strand
GTATAGTAATGCCGTAGGCACCTAGCTGTGGCGCACCTATATATATCAGGATATTCCCATATCCTTCTAGTCCTCTTACCTATCTATATATCACATCTCTATTATACATCTATCCATCATGTCACAAGGCGAACAATAATTAACCCTCCTTGATCAGGGTATATATAAGCGATAATTCCTTGACCAGCTTTAATTAATTGACCAATATGACTAGCTTTGCAAATTGAATTATAGACTTTACAGACGTCGACGTCGTTGTTATTATAACTTGACATGGTAGATATTTTCCTCTAGTCATGATCAGCGGAAAAAATAAGATATCAGCTTTGACGCTTTGGCTCTCGAGCGTCGACTATAGAAATATTACGTAAAGTGGTATAGTGGTATACGATCGAGGACATTTAGCGCCAGTTTGGCAAATTATGGTGATTTGGAATTTATGATCCTCTTATGTCTCTTGACCTTCTCCCTCCTTGTGATTCTAGTATAAGAAAGAGTACGTAAGATCAGATCGGGTATATACGTTTAGTTTGTGATATATATCGTAAACAGAATTATGTTTCTACTATATGAAAAATGTTTGTGTCTAATCTGAAACTTGAATACAATTTTTATAAAATTCATAGACTGAAGAAATACATGAAGAATATATGGCACATTTATTACGGTGCTATGATGCTATATATGATATTATAATATGATATGATATGAAATGATATGATATATATGATATGATATGATATGAATATATGATGATTATCTCGTGGTTATGATTATGATATTGATTAATCGAGGATTAAATAGTAGACGTATCAATCTTATATCAAGCTCAATTAACCACATATAGTGAGCTGTATGAGCCAAGATTGGGAATGCAATGAAAAATTAAAAAAAAAGTAAAAGAAAAAGAGTCTATGTGATGATTCGAATAAATAAAAGTAAAAGCATAAAGTTACAACGATTCTCTCCGTTGTTACTTGATGCTTGATGTATGATTTGTAGAGTGATTATCATCATGTATGCTGGAATTTGACAGTTCAACATCAGTATGATCACTATGATGCAAACTATCTTGATCAACTAGATCAGAATTAGTAAGCTCTTCAGGCTTGGAGGTTTGGTTCTTGAGCGTATTAATTTCCCTTGTTTGTTTGATTTCAAGCTCAAAGTTATCTTGTGATTCTTCATCATGCTTTTCACTCTGTTTCTCGTTAACCTTCTTTTGAGTAAGCCCAGTATCCTTAGCAGAGAACGAACATATTAAGGAAACAGCAATGACTGGTGCCCAAAGAATAAAAACATTCTTACAACACTTCATATATAACTCTTTGACGAAAACAATTTGGTCTGCTGTCATGGTTGTGGTGGCATAGTCAATCTTGGTAAAGACGCGTGTTTTTAAATATGCCTTGAGCTCTGAATTGGCAGCTTCGTTGATGAATGTATTCTTGCTTAATTGTCTAGTGAATGTTGATGAAAAAATCAAAGAGCAAAACGCCATCCCTAAAGAACCACCAAATGATCTAATGACATTTCTAACAGAGATCACAACAGCTCTGTCTTCTTGTCTGGTATGTGATAACAATGAAATCAAAGTAGATTGGAAAGTCATACCTTGTCCTAAACCTTGAGCCACCAAAATGAAGGCAACACCAGCTAATGGAGTATCAACACCTACTTTACCTGCTAGACAAGCAAAAGCGATTGTCCAACATGTAAATCCAGTCCAAATGACAGGATTGTATTTTCCAGTAGCACTAATGATTCTACCCGAAACAATAGACATCAAAGCATGAGGCAACATGACACATAAAAAAAAACAAGATGTGATTATTGGAGTCAAGCCTCTAACGTTTTCAAAGTAGTATGCATAGTAGTAATATGATGGGAAATAACACATACCAAAGAAAAACCCTTGACTAAAGACAATAGATGCTGTAAAGTTATCAAATAATCTGAATGGGACCATTGGCAAAGAAGCAACTTTCCATTCAACAATCAGGAAGGCAATCAAACATAAGCCACCGACAACAAACATTGCAATGACTTTAGCTGAGTTCCAAGCAAATGTCAAACCACCACCGTTAACAGGAATCAAAACCAAAATCAAACCAACACTACTGAATAAGAATCCAAAATAATCAATGTTCATAATCTTTTTCTTCATACCAACAGTTGATTTTGCTTCTGGGATGTAATACCAAATGATCATCGAACTTGAAGTGACAACAGCAAATAATAGATAATAATAATCTCTCCAAGATCTGGTCTTCACGAAACCTGAAGCTAAGAATGGTCCTATTGAATTACCAATCCCAATGAATGCTGTTAAATATCCTTGATAAACACCACGTTGTTGTAATGTCACATGATCACTTACAATAACCATGGCCAAATTCATTATACCACCATTAGCAATACCACAAAAGGCTCTAAATATGTAAAATTGGATAGAAGTTTGAGCTAATGCACAAGCTAAATCAAAGAATCCCAATAACAATATACTAGCGATCAAAACCTTCTTTCTACCAAATAAATCAGCAAATCTACCGTATAATAATTGGAAACAACAATTTGCAATGATTTGTGCAGTACCAGCCCAAGATATTGTCAAACCAGCATCTAATTCAGTAGCAATATATGGTAAAACGATGGAAATACCGTTCTGGTCAATGAAGGAGACCATCAATGTCATTGCCATGGCAAATAGCACAATCAGTAGATCTTTACGTGGTAAGACGTGGTCATGTTCATCAGCTAGCTTCTTACCAAATGAGATTGTCGTTGTCTGTCTCATTAGGTCAATTTGGGACTCAACATCTTCGCTTTGGTGCAAGAGCACTGGATGTATCTCTTCCTCTATGTCAACGTCTTCATGATGTATAGACGAAGGTATCGTAGCGACTTCTGACACGCTTTGGCTGTTGTCTTGTGCCATATTGAATCTTGATATGATGATGTAAAAAATTAATTCAGAATCTCTATTGTTTCTTTTTTGCCCAGATAATTGAGACTTTTCACGGTTATTTGGTTATTTGAGATCTCTTAGTATTGTGTGTTATGCTGTTATGAGTGGGTGTGCCTGTCGCCAGTAGATTAGAGGAAACGAAAGTAGCGTAAGTTGATATATACCGACTGCGAGATATTAAAGTGACATCTACAAAATTTTTCTGTGCGCATTTGGTTGACTTTATATTGCAAAGTGATTAGTTTTACTAGTTCTGAAGTAATACCGAAGATGTCGCGTCTAAAATCACCGAAAATCGCTGAAAAGTGGCGCTTTTTCTTTGAGGAAAGTATTCTGTTATACATCATATCAACTGGTATCTCTATTACCTACCATCAGTCATTACAAGCACTTCTTTAGACCCATTTTCAACTATAGTCAAGCCATTTTGGAAGGAGATACGGAAAATGTTCCCAATCGGGAACTTTCTCCGAAAGACTTTACAGCCGTCACGAAATCACCAAAATCGACTTCGGTTTTCGTTTGTGTCATACAGTCACTCTCTTTGAATCAATCAACTAGATATACATTAATTTAGAGGTCAGGAGATGGCAACATACGTATGTTATAGACTATAGACTATCTCCTTCAATCATATTGATTGTTGGCATCTTCTCTAGCAGCCTTTTTGTCTAGTTCATCCCAATCATCTTCAGCATCAGATCCAGAATCACCAAAGTCACTGCCTGAACCTGAATTAGATGCACTATCATCATCACTGTAATCTTCTGCACTATCAACATCTTCATCACTTGGCTCCAAGTCACTTGCTTCGAAATCAGACTCTTCCTCCTCACTCATGCTTCCGTTTTCATCATCACTACCACCAGCCAAGAAGGACCAACCGCCATCAAGGAAGAATTGCTTTGGATCAGCTTGTAGTGTCTTCATAATTTGTAACCAGTTCAAATTGATTGTACTCTCTGTGTATGGGATATCAACATCTGATAACCATGATTTTATATCCTCCAAAACTTCCATTGGAATTGTATTGATATGAACAACTGGCTTTGCAAAATCTTTAAAGACAAATACTAAATCAAAATTCTTTAATCCAAATTGAACTCTTTCCAAATGTGCAATTTCAATTTCATCCAATGTAACAACTAAAAATGGTGGATCAATCAATTGAACAAGACAATCTCTTGTTGGCATCAAAAATGTAGAAGCTCTGAATGGAACACCTGTGAAACCTAATTCCCTAAATGGAATATCTAAATCAATTCTACCATTTGAAGCATCTGCAATCAATTCACCAAATCTTCTGAATTCCTTGTCTAAGGCAGCCTTTCTTCTTCTTTCTTCTTGTTCTTGTTCTAATTCATCATCATCTCCATATCTTCTAGCACCTCTACGCTTACCATTGGTTTCATCAATAGCCATATCTGATGCTTCTCTATAGATTTGAATATCCAATGTTTTCTTTTTGTTGATGATTAATGGAGTTTTCAAACGAATATGTAATAAGACGATTAATTCTTCCTTACTTGGTTGAAAGAATAGATGTTTGATGTTACTGAATAAGATATCAATTCTTGAATCTTGTTTCAATGGAGATTGGTATCTCAAACCATTTTCATGAATTGATAGAGATGCTGGTACTCTTTTAGTATCTGGAGCTGGTCTAACAAAAATATTATCCAATCTTCTAACTCTTCCCACTTTAGCTTCTATCAATTTAGCTTGCTCCACAACATCAGCCAAGGCTCTCTTTTCAGTTTCTCTCTTCATACTTTCTTTCTTCATATCTTGGATTTGCTTAAATACTTCATTTATATGATCACCATCTTTGGATCTTAAAGTAAATGAACGTACAAAATGTTTATCTGGATCATCTTCATATGGAATTTCTTGCTTATTGGAAGTGTTACCACCAACACCCGGTGAGTTAAAATTCAATCTAATATAAGTATATTCACCCTCTTCATTCTTTGAACCATTCTTGTAAGCATTGATATGGAATGGAACTGGTCTACCAGATATTGGAACTAAGATTGTTTGATTCTTTGGATCAACATGAATTCTTAAATCCTTTGTATAGGTTGGAATTTCAGATTCTCTGATATATGAATCATATTTCTTAAAGATTTTCTTACCTTCTTTTGAGTCTTGAGCATTAGTATCACTATATCTTTGTAAACCGTCTCTTTGTAATCTTTCAAGTAAGTCCTTTTGAATCTGCTTTTGACGTTGTTCTTCGTTTTCATCATGATTTTTCGTCTCTGTACGTAATTTGGATTTAAGGATTTTGGTATTTGGTGCACTAGCAGCTCCTTCCTTCTTTGGTTTGTTAGCGGAATCGTTTAAATCTGAAATTTCTCTCTTGACAGATTCGTTTTCATCTTTGAAGTAGAACGAGACTTCAGATCTCTTTTCTGAATAATCTGTCAATGAAGTAGCTTCACCATTCTCAATTTTGATTGTATTGGACAATAACAATGAGTAAATCTTAGACTTTGGATCCTTTGAACTTGAATCAGTTAATCCTTGGAAACCAATACTAATGTCAAAGGTTGATTTATCGTGGATTACACGATCATTTTTGGCATTAAGAATAAACGCAGCATCTCTGAATGGTAATCCAATACACCAACCACAATTCTTAGTAAAACTTTTCTCCAAATCAGGCTTTTCAGATTTAATGTAAGCAGTCAGTTGAGTATAAACATCAGAACCTTTAACGCCAGGCTTCAACAAAGTCAACAATTTCTTTTCCACATCCAATAAGAAGTCGTAGTTTTTCTCAATTTCCTTCGAAGGATCGATCAAGAAGGTACGTGCAATGTTTGAACAATATGAACTATATCTCACACCTAATGAGGCAATAACGACACCACCATGAAGTTGATCATCATTGGATTGCGCACTTGGCTTCAAGTCATATTTACCACCACTTTGAACAATTGGAGTATAACACCAATCCAACTTGTCTTGATCAAACTCAGCCAATTTTCTCGATAAAGAAGTTAAAAACTTATTATCATCAATTTTATTTTCAATAGCTTCAGATAACTTTGAATGAGTAATTCTCTTTTCTTCATCAACAATATTGACCATCTCATTCTGGAAAAAATCAATGAAATTATTACTTATCTTGGAAGCTATTCTTATTTTCTTCAATTCGTCATCGTCTTTTTGTTCCAATAATTCAGAAACAGCATTATTGATATCAACCAACTTCAATTCTTCTTTCAATGGATTCCATGATGCTTCCCATTCAACAATGAATTTACCTTTATAAGAATCCTTTGGTAAATAACCAACAGTAGATGATTTTTTCAGTTCAGCAACTAGGTCAGCAAATATTTTGGTATTATGTTCATTGTCTTTGGTTCTAGGCCACACTAATAATTTACTCGATTTCAAGTTGTTCAAGTATTTGGCCTTACTGACAGATGTAATAAAGATAGCACTGTCCTTTGTGATAAAAATACCAGTAGAAGGAAATTCGTATCCTAATAACCAATGATGCAACACAGTTGATTTTGAGTAAGTGTTATCTTCATCTGTAGATCCAACCATGATGATCAAAGAGTCTGCACCATTGAACTCATTACTAGCTAGTTTCTTTTGTAGGAGCGCAAGTCTCTTTCTGAAGAGAATTGTATCAACAACAGGTTCACTCATTTGTCCTAGTTATTTGCAAACAAATACAAAGTTGATTAGACACAGCAATAACTGATTTTAGATGTGTGAATGGCAAACTTGATCAATTCACCAAAACACGATTTTCAACAGCTTCCCAATTCAAAAAAAAAAAACGCGAAATAAAAAGTCAAAATTTGAAGGTCACCCGGATTTTAAGCCGGAAGTAAATGAATTCCGACCACCGGAGTGATTCGGCAAGGGCAAGACTTGATTCCGGCGCCTAAATCGATTTATCTCAGTTCCGAATATCGAAAATGATTGTGGAAAACCAAAGATAACAGGACACCAGACAACAACGAAACATCGCCTTATAGTACTTAGAAGTGGTGGTGTAGAGTGCCAAAGACGCTACCAGTTTAGAGCTTGAGAGAAAAAAAAACCTATTGAACGTCGACTTAGCGCATTGTCCACTGCAAATACTGATATCGATATCAATAGGTCGCAGTTACGAAGACACCAGAGTTGTTATGTTAAAGTCATGAAATATATATTCAGTTAGAAAGAAAGCAAAGCATTCACTATAGCAGAACTATAGTGGTAATGGAAACATAAAATGGCAGCCAGCTGGTATTTTGAGTTTTGTATTGAAGTTTTATTTGGGCTAAGAAGTTGTTTGATAAGAGTGTGTACCAGCGCCGAATCAGGCGTGTGGTAATGTTAATACATGGTCATGGTGGATGTAACCAATAGCCTTCATGTATTAGCAAATGGAAATATCAACAGCTTCAGTTGTGTATTTGCTTGTCCTTCAAGGTGTACTTGTTTTCCAAAGACTTCGAGCTTAGTTGAACATAAGAGTATGATAACAAAGCAACAGCAGAAGCACCTAAGAGTAGGATGGTAGCTGGGCTAGCTGGGGCTTTTTTGATAATTGGAGAGCTCATTTTCAGTTTGTAGTGTTGGTTGGTTGGTTGTTTTTGTTCTTGTAGATACAGAGGTGAAGCACATCAAATTAGAAGAAAAATGGGGGATTATGGTGGTATTTATACACAAAGTTTCCCACTATCGTTCCACCGAAAAGTACCCCGGGAATATTTACTGATTGACGGGTTTTAGCTTAAACGGATTCTGAGATTCTTGCGCTGTGGAGAACCAGCTCAGGAGGTACAAGCTGTATGTATTAGAGACCAGTACCACTCACATCTCAGCACTACTATATTCCCTTAATCACGACTTCTGGCAGCTCCTGGAAGCAATATTGGCCTTCTTTCAATTCTCCAGAATCTGTCATGCAAAAAGGTGTACGGATGTTTATATGACGTAGCTGGCCGTGGCTGATCCCTGGTTACGTTATCCTGTCAAACTAGAATATCAAAGGTTGTGCAATAGTATCACTTTCTATAAACCTATAAATTCAGGTGGTACGCAAATAACATAACTTCCAACTGAATAAAATATACATCACAGTCAAATCCATTCATCATCAATTGTTCAAAAAATCGTCATCAAAGTCATCATCTAAATCTGCCCAGTTCATGGTCTTGACACCCTCAAGCATCTTATCCAGTTTATCACTTGTAGCCTTGATCTCTTCTTCAGTTAATTCCATATCATCCTTCTTACTGACACTATCGTTATTCTTACTGGCCTTGCCCTTCGCTTCTCTTTGTAGCGACACCTTTGTTGATTGATGATCGTGCTTATTGGTCCCACTGACCCTCTTTGGTGCTTGTCTGCTTGAAAGTAGCTCTAATCTATCCGCTAGAGTATTTCCACTTAGTCTATCCGCTAAAGAATTACCACTACCACTGCTGCGAGGGTTGTGGGATTTCACATTGCTCACTTTATCTTTATCCCATTCTCTATTCTTTGACTCACCAAGTTTCTTGTTTCTAAAGTTATTTCTGCTCTCATCCCTCTCTCGATTAACTGTCTCTTTTTTCGACGGACTCAAATTGATTCCTAACCTTGATGCAAAATCAATAGCTCCCTTTGTCGGTTTGCCTGTTGGTGCCTCTTCTTGAGGTTCTTCAAAATAAGTTTCTTCTTCTTCTTCTTCTTTTACCTCCTTCGCTTTAAAACTGTTCACCTTTTTGTTACCTGACCTGCTATTATTGGACTCAGAACCAAGATTAAGCCTTTCTGCTAGGGATAGAGCAGCTGCTGTGAAAACTTTTGTAGGCTGTTCATATTCATCATCATTTTTATAATCAAGTGTAGCTTCGCTCTCTCCACCTTTTTCAATTTGAACTGATTTGGACGTTCTAGATTGTATATTCCTTTCTTGCTTAAGATTAGACTTATCGTTACGACTGACCTTATTATTGAGTGTTGTGTTTATCTTATCACTGGCCTTTAGCTTATCATTATGTCTGCTGTTGTTATGTTTATCTTTATTAGTTTTGTGACTCTTTGTTTGGTCAGGAGCATGTTGAACAGCCTTTATATCATCTAACTTCTTCGACTTTAACTGTTTAGAACCCTCATCTGCAATAGTAGCCCATTTGCTAACCAGTGGTTTCCCCTTCTCTGATTTGATTGGAGTGGCCCACTTACTGGCCAGGGGCTCACCTTTCTTAGATGTTATGATTTTGCTATCTTGTTCCTCTGCCTTTTTGACTAAATCAGGATTGGTCGCCCATTTGGACACTAGTTCAGACATCCTGAATATATAGCAGTCTTTTAACAGCAATTGCGGAATCAATTCAATGGTGACCTAAGCTGAACATTCTGAGGCCAAAGCAGATTATGTAGCTTTTTTTTTTTTTTCAAATCTCTCATTATTAGAGACGTCTTTTTAGCTTTTTCTGAATATAACTGTACCTCGTACTACGACATTGAACACGGCAGTTTACAAAATTAGTTAATGATAAATAATAGTATAACCCTTATATTATACAGTCAATATAAACAATAAAACTTTCATTTTCAGTCATTTGTTGGCAATCTTGTTCTGCCAACCAAGGTATCTGCAACATCTCTGGTACCTTCCCAGTGAACAACTTTTGGCATTCTTGTGGCTAGTGATGTTTCAAAATCGTATAGGTGACGAATTGATCTAAATCTCACATGCGATCTTTGAACTCCCAAAACTGCAGCAGTCTCTGAGACTGCCTTATCAGAAGAATCAAAAAATATGGAATCTTGTGATGGTTTGACAACGTTTTGCATCTCTTCAATGAATTGAACTGATTTCACAGCAAATCTAGTTGCTCTGGTACGATCAATCGCAGATGGCAAACTACCTTGTTGGACGTGACCTGGGACCGCAGTTCTTGCATCAAATCTACCGTTGGCTTCATCGGTTATTATTTGAGCTAAAACTTCAACTGTCAACACCTTTGATGCCTTCTCTGATTTTAAAAACAATTTACCAGATTTGGAAGCACCTTCAGAAATCAAAAATGATTGCTTCAAAGCATTGATATCCATGTCTAATTGTGTTAAAGAAATACCTTCTTCAGGAACATACGAAGCTTGAGCACCACATGCTAGCTGAGCGTTTGTTGCAATGTAACCTGAATTACCACCTTGCACTTCAACAACAAAAACACGTCCTCTTGTGGAGGATGCTGATTGCTTGATGATATCACAATAATCCATCAATGAATCCAAACATGTATCCGATCCCAACGAGTATTCAGTACCAGGAATATTATTCGAAATGGTTGCCGGTATCAAAACCATTGGAATTCTGAATGCTGGGTAGTCATTTCTTGCCTGTTCCAATTGATGTAGAGAAATGAAGGCTTCAAAACCACCAACAATGATCAAACCATCAAACTGATATTTTTCAAAATAATACGCAACTAACCCAATATCCGCTTCTTCTGGCGTAGTTCTATTTGTACCAAGTTCTGACCCACCTCTAGAAATCCAGCCCTCAATATCCAACCAGTTTATTGATCTTACTGATTCATGTCTTGCCAAACCTGTGAAACTATTATGTATGGCGTATGGTGTGTGTCCTCTTGACATACAATATGTAGCCATGGCGTATACAGCACTGTTCATACCACCAGCTGGTGCACCAACGTTTATAATAGCAATCTTTAGTCTTTCACCGACAGGAAGTGTTGGTTCATTATGATCAGCAGAGTTTATAGCAATGAAATCGTTCAAATGTTCAACAAATTCACTATCACGTAATCCAATAGCCTTTTTGAAATCTTTGGCTGCAATAGCCTCAGCCACTAATTTTGTGAGTTTAACTGCCTCCACCAATGGTTCTCTTGTAATCTTATTACCCTTTATACCAATCATTGGTGATGGAGTTTCTGGGGTACTTTCCAAAACAGCCTTGACAGCTTCAACACCCTGTAATGTTGCCAAAACACGATCATATGAAACAGCAGTACCACCTCTTTGAACATGTCCCAATGTTGTCACTCTTGTGTCTAATCCTAAACGATCCACCAAAACATTCAATACGTCTTTAGAACTTATAGGAGTTAAATCACTTGAAATAGCACCTTCAGCAACAATAACAATAGTTTTACGTTTACCTCTTTGTCTATGCTTATTGACAATATCACACATTTGATCCTGCCATTCACGAGAACTTGCAGGCTTTTCAGGAATTAGAATATAATCAGCACCAGTAGCCAAACCTGCCATCAATGCCAACCAACCACAATGTCTACCCATGACTTCAATAACAAAGGCACGAGAATGAGAGTTTGCAGTAGCATCGATATAATCGATAGCTTGACAAATTCTTGCCAATGAAGAATATGCACCAATTGTTGTATCAGTAGAAGACATATCGTTATCAATTGAACCGACTGTACCACATATATTCAAGTGTTGATGATCATCAAATTGTTGTTTTGTTATTTGATTGGTGGCTAACAACTCTTCAATTAAGGATGGCCATTCATGTCTGAATAAATCTGCACCTGTCAAGGAACCATCACCACCACAAACGATAAGAGCGTCAATTCCAGCATCAATCAAGTTCTTTGCACCTAACAAACGACCTGATCTTTCTCTAAATTCTTTACAACGAGCAGTACCAATATTTGTACCACCTTCACTCAACCAACCACGAACACTTTGCCAATCCATCTCTTTGATGTAACGTTCACCACCTTTAACTAGACCTTCATAACCTTCGTAAATGGCAAATGCTTTGCAACCTCTATAAATGGCAGCTCTGACAACAGCGCGAACACATGCGTTCATTCCTGGAGCATCACCACCAGATGTCATGACACCAATATTACGACGTTTTCCCTCTGTGATGATTTGAGTCTCGGTTGGTACGACTGAAGTTGTGGAACTGCTATGAACGACTGGTTTAGCATCCTGTAATTTTTTGAAGATTGGAGCAAGTGTTGATGACGGATGCTTTAATGATGTGAACCCAATTAGATAACCCAATGGATCAATGCAATAAACTTCAACAGGTGCCAATTCTGAAGGATATACTTGCAATTCTATTCCGGGATAATTTTTGATATTTTGATACAACGAGTCTAAGACTGGGGTTCTATAGACAATGTTTGATTTGACTGATCTCCAATCCTTCACCAATTTTTCTTGTTTTAACTCCATAAAGTCTAATTGCTTAAATGAAGGATCTAAATTTAAATGTAAAGAAGCAGATGGATCTGGGAAAGTTTGACCAGATGATAACCAATAATCTGAACTTGAATCCGACTTATTAGGAGATGGTTTGAGTTGAAAACCTATGACATTTTGATAGAAATCTAATGCTTTCAGTAAGTCCTCCTCGTTGGAGGCCTTCAAGGTCAACAAGGCAGTTCCGTTAACAATTGGCTTTGAGAGTGTCATATAATATGTTTTCACTTGGATTTAGTATCTTCTTGATAAGTTATTATGATTGATAGAAAGACTTTGGTATTGGTAAAGCAGCACAAGTTACAATTGTTGAATTGGAAATAGTATGACAAGTTTTTGATTCTCATGATGGTCTCAAAATTGGCATCTCCTGAACAACACCTCGGAATTCGTGATATATTATCTGGGCAATTCCGACCATTTGCAGAGCTGCGATTTCGAAATGGTCCTTCTTTCGTTCTTTCGAGGTGTTGAAAGTGGCTATTACTTGTATTGGAATACATCAATTGGATATATATATATATAATATACGTATCGATATATATTACAAGCATAAGAACAACTTATGTTTTCTATAGAGCTTTGGAAAGGGTTGAAGGATGTTGTTCAAATGGCAGACAGGATTCGAGCTTTCTCAGCATTTACTCCATTCAAAAGCAGCAGAAAAACACTAGACTGACTACAACAACCGCTGCCTGATTCCTGACCAAAACTCCATCGAAATAACATCAACAGACATGGCTCTCTATCAAACCAACATCCCCAGCTTCTGCAACAGAAAACAAACGCCAAAAATTCGTCCACAAAGACATCAAAAAACTAAAAAAAAAACAAAAAAACAAAAAACAAAAAACAAAAAACAAAAAACAAAAAACAAACCAGTTGGCAAAATTGAACAATTCGAATTGTAAGATCAGCACAAATCAACCTTCGAAGACCGTGTCCTATATCAGTATCACTCTCCAGTCAATCTCATATTCAGAATTGTTGTTATTGTCGTGCGCTGAACCCATACATACACCCAGATTTAGACTCAGATTAACAGCTACTGCTATCGTTGCTTGTGTGTCCACCCCTTTTACAATCAACGATTAATATCCACATTATATCAAATCAAATAACATTATTATAAATACCAAAATGGAAGAAACAGATGACTATACCTATGAATATGAATATTTATTCAAAAGTAAGTCTTTCTTTGGTTAATCTTGATACTACTAATTGATTTCATTCATACTAACACACATGTAAATTTTTTAGTTGTCTTAATTGGTGATTCAGGCGTTGGTAAATCCAATATTTTATCAAGATTTACTCGTAATGAGTTTGATCTGGAATCAAGATCTACTATTGGTGTTGAATTTGCTACTAGAACCATTGAAATTGATGGTAAGAGAATTAAGGCTCAAATTTGGGATACAGCAGGTCAAGAACGTTATAGAGCTATAACAAGTGCATACTACAGAGGTGCTGTTGGTGCCTTAATTATTTATGATATTTCTAAATCAGAAAGTTATGAAAGTGTTAGTAAATGGATGAAGGAATTGAAAGAAAATGCTGATGCTAATATAGTTATTGAATTAGTTGGTAATAAATCTGATTTAGATCATTTAAGAGCTGTTCCAACAGAGGAAGCTAAGAATTTTGCTACTGAAAATCAATTATTATTTACTGAAGCTTCTGCCCTAGATGCATCAAACATTGATTTATCCTTCCAACAATTATTAAATTCAATTTATGAAATGGTCTCAAGACATGAATTAGACGTTTCTGATTATGGTCAAGTAAAGCCAAGAGAAGGTAACACCATCAACTTAGCTCCAACTCCAGCATCTGAATCATCCAAAAACAAGAGTAACTGTTGTTAAATAGTACATTCATTCTTTTCATACATACTAGACAAAACAATTCATAATCAACTGAACAATTTCTTCTCCTTTCCTTCAAAATTTTCCACTAAACTAAAGCTGCACCTTTCCACAAGGAAACAGCTAATCAATGAGAAGATTCAAAAGACACTCAAGAGAGAAAGCGAGAGAGAGGGAAAGGTTGGATAGGCTAGTACTATATTCCTTTGACCCTTGAAGTTTGTTTTTTCTCTCTCTCATCTCTACTATAATTTTTGAGGAGTTGAACGTTTTTTCTCACCTTTGTTATTTAAGCTCATATTTTCATTTCATTTCTCAATGTAAGTTTTGATAGTTTGTTCTTTTTTTATTATACATCTTTTTACTCTATCACTTGTCTTAGTAGTTACTGCTTTAGTGATTTTAGTTTTAGTAAGTACATACATGAATTTTGGCGACGCGTCTTCGATAACGCGTTCATTCTTTTCATCATGATCGATCATCATGATCATCATGTAGAAGTTAATTGATTACAGAGAGACAAACTCAAATAGATATTCCTTTTTATTTATTTTTAGCTATAAAGATTTGAATGGTTGGTGTTGAAGCAGATTCTTTTTCGAGATAGATAGATAGACTTTTTTGTTGTTTTGTAAGTGTGTAACTTAATTGGCAGTTGAATCAGCCTTGAAATCACCATCATCAGCTTCTTCATCTTCTTCATCATCTACACCGGCAGCAGCTGTGCCCTCGGCAGCTAATTTAGCAGCAGTCTTTGCATAATCGATGACTTTCCCTCTTGTTCTTCTCCCAGTTGTGATGATGTTTGAGGTATCGATTTCAGATAAATCATCTTCATCAACGTCATCTTCTTCCAATTTAGCATCTAATTTGGCATCATCTTCATCACTATCGTCTTCATCATCATCATCGGAGCCCTTTGATTTTGATTTCTCATCTTTTTCATCTGGGACATCATCATATTGTCTACGACGTCTCTTCTTTTCCTTCTTGTCTTTTGAAGGTTTAGTTGTGGATTCCTCTTCTTCTTCTTCTGCTGGCTTTGAGGTTGTTGTTGTTTCTGTTGCTGTTGGTTCTTCTTCAGCCTTACGCTTCAATTCATTTTCAGCTACTTCAGGTTTTGTGGCTTCAGTGTCAGACATTGTGGTTTATGATGTGTTGTGGATTGTTAGATATTGTTATTGGATCTGAGTGTAATTATTCATTTCAATATTGATAGTGATTTTACAAAAAAAAGGAAATTACCCGGAAATTTAAAATGAAAAAAAAAAAAAAATTGAAGCAGCAGATGAAAACAGAGAGAGAAAGAGGATTAGAAAAAGAGTTAAAAGATAAAATCAAAGATATTGAGAAGATGGTATGTATGGGTTGGTATTATAGCAATTTTTGTATGATTTGATTTTGAAAACTAACAGATGGATATTTATAGGTGTCGATAAACGCTTCAAGAAAGACAAGATTGGTAAGTTTTGATGTTTTGATATTTTGATATTATGTGTTAGTTATTCATTGAATGAAAGATCTTTCAATCATATTGATAAGTTATATATTCATCAATAGGTTGATATTACAGCTTTGATATTTGATATTATTAATGGAAATGGGTATGCTTTTCTATTTCAAAAGTGATGATTTGATTTCTTTCTTCTTGTTCCTAATCTCAATATCAAATTGAAAAAGATGCAATTGATATTCCAAATACTAACAAATACAATTTACTATTATACTTAGTCTGATTTAATAAATTATAGAGTTAAAGTGATTACAATGGATTCCCGTCAATTTATTGGTGAGTTATTATCATTTGATAAATATATGAATTTAGTATTGGCTGATACGGAGGAATTCAGATTGACCAAGAAGTCCATTAATATATTAAAAGATCGTGATAATAGTAATAGAAGTAATAAAGAGAGTGAAGAAATAAGTGAAGGATCAGAGAAGGATTTAGGATTGAATGAACAAAAGAGAAGTTTAGGATTGATTATACTGAGAGGAGAACAAGTTATTTCAGTCACTATTGAGTCTGAGCCATTGAATCAAAGGCCAAGATTGACAGTGAAGAAGGGCAATGGTATTGTTAAACCAATGAAGAGTGTTAGTGTTAGTGGTAATGGTAAGAGTCTTGTTAATCCAGTTCGTACGAGTGGGAATATTCCTGGGTTTTCAGGAGCACCAAGAGGGTTCAAGCCTCCACCCGGGTTTAAGAGGTGATTTATGTGATTATAATTACTAAATACAAGAAATCCTCGCTCCGCTCGGAATTCTTTTTGTTTGCAGGTGTAGTGGTGTGCAGTACATGTATGATCAGAGTAATGTAAAGTATTATGTATTATTATATTCTATAATCGGGCTCTTTGTGTTTAAGGATGGGCTCTAAAATTAATTGTAGACTCGTAGTTGCCTTTATTTTATATATACTGAAGTTTATATATAATACAGCTTGGCCATTAATAGATGATCTGTTAGATCGATCGAATTATAGATTATTCAATTTTGGGTAGAAATATCTCAATTATCAAATTCTATCTACTCATAAAGTGTA
>JAKTWV010000107.1:0-16611 GCA_030582235.1 Ruyongia ponderosae | reverse complement strand
CGATTATGCTTTGCCAGTCTGATTTCCATTGCTTACTTGTACTAGATCTCTGTTATGACTTCCAATGGCTTGTTTCGGGCCATTCTGGGATTTCAAATAGCAGATATTTGATAATAGACAACGAAGAAACAAACAAAATAGATTTTACCCAGCCTCAGTCAAGTCTATCTCACAATCAAAATGTTGCTAAGAAGATTCCAACTGATTTCCAAGAGACTGCTCTCACACCGTGCCTCTGAAACATCCTCAAATCTCAATAAGGGCCTCAACGATGTTCTATTGAATCCCACTTTAAAGAAGACATTACAAATGGATTTGAGAAACCCAATGACTAATACATTTAACGATAACTCGGACCAAACTCAGAGTCGATCACATACAAAGCAAAAAGCAAAAAGTACAGAAGCTTCTCTATTGAATGATAAAGAGCTTAGAGAGTCTGAATACCAGAAGTTCAAACCAGATTTGAAAAAGTTCAAAAAGATATTGCCACCAGATTTTGCAAAAAATCAAGATATAAGTGTCATCAATAAGGAACTCAACTCAATACTATGGAAATTTGAAGCTCCTATCAGATATTCATTTGCATATGGTTCAGGCGTCTTTAGTCAAGGCTATTTGGATAAAGATACCCAGACAGATTTAATCTTTGGTGTGACATATCCTGAACATTGGCACTCAATCAACATGAAACATAATAAAGATCATTACTCTTCATTGAGATACTTTGGGTCATCTGTTGTCTCCAAATTTCAGGAAATTGGACCAGGAGTCTATTTCAATCCTTATGTTGAATCAAGTGACGGTAGATTAATCAAGTATGGTGTTGTATCAATTGATTCCCTTGCAGATGATTTAGCACATTGGAGTTCCTTCTATTTAGCTGGTAGATTACAGAAGCCTGTCAAAATATTAAGAGATGATCCTATAATAAGATTCTGGAACCAACAGAATTTGAGGGCTGCTGCCACTTTAGGATATCTATCTCTTGAAGAGAAACCTTCATCACTGAAATCATTGAATGAATTCAAATTGTATGAAAATATAACCAGGCTAAGTTATATGGGTGATATCAGATATAAATTAGGAGCTGAAAATCCAAAGAAGGTTACTAAGATTGTGGAGAATAACTTTGAATATTTCCAACAATATTATAAACCAATTTTAAAAGAAGTAGTTGAAGATCAGAAATTCTTTTTGCCTCCTGGATTTACAAAGGAAAACTCATTCTCAAAGCTGGAAAATATTATCTTCAAGTCTTCCATGGTTCAAGCTACAAAGGGGATCTTCACAGCTGGTGTTAACAAATCGATCAAGTATGCTTGGGCTAAAAAGATGAAAGCTAAAGGGAATTAGATTTTTTTGATTTTAGTTTTGATTTTTTTATAATATATATGAACCAGAGCTGCTTTATGTCTTATTATTGGATGGATGCAGTATTATTTGGCTTCTGTTATGCTTAATTTGACAATATTTTGTAGTTTTGGTAGTTTTGGTAGTTTTGGTAGTTTTGGTAGTTTTGTACTAGTTTACCTGCTTTAATTTGTGAAAAAAAAAAAATCAGACCGGAAAGTCCTTCATATAAATAATTTGCTGTTTTCAAAGAATTAATTAGTTCACTCCTGCCAAAAGAATATTCATGACAGCCTATTCAAACCAGGTCAAGGAAAACTTATCTTTCTATAACTTATGGACTGATATTTCTGAAATACAGCTGTCCAATGATACCCTTTTGACTGGGATCCCCAAGGAAAAACTGAACAACGATGACGAAGGTTCAGTTAGCTTGAAGGAAATAGTTTTGCCCACCCATATAACAGAAAAAGTAACTGTTGCCAAACTAGACTCGACATTCAAAGAGCTAGAAATGACACTGGGAACAAGACCTAAAAGAATAATTATGGGTGTTATTAACCTAGATAGTACGATTGTTTATTACTTTGTACATGATGGGATTTATAAACCAAGACAAAACTAAACTAAGCTTATGTACTGCTGATCCATTCCCAATCCCATTCCCAATCCCATTCCCTATTCATTCAAAACAGCAGTCTGATTGCATTAAACAGATTTGGTGAATCAAAGAATGAAGGTAATTCGAATTCACAAGTTCTCATTATAAGTGTGATCTTATCAAGGTTGATATCTTTGAATTTTATCAATTCTGGGTAGAATTCACCTATAAACTTCGTGATGAATTGATCAGGTAATACAGTATTGGTTATAACATAGAGCTGAGCCAATAAATATAAATCTGATGTTGATAATGACTCATTATCAAATAAGTTCAAGTCGTCTGAGTTCCCCATTTCCCGTTTTAGATTAATGATTGAATCTATCAAAGATTTTAAATGGTTGAGGCATGTCATATTTGTGACTGAGTTTTTCCAAATCAAAGTTTGTTCAATCATTGTTTCATGTTTCAGTTGTTGTATTTTGCTTACCGTTGGTACATTCTTCAACATTTCTTGTTCAACTTCAGTTTTATCCTCCACTTTCAATCCAATTCTTTTACAATTCTTGGCAGCATTTGATCTCATGAATAAAGGAGTATTGAAGGTCATTGGAAACGTTAGGTATTTTGTAAATATCGATCTCGAATAATTCTCGTAGTTTGATTTGTTCAAGAACAATGTGTAGTCTGTAATGATTCTAAAGTTGTCATGAATGAATAAATTCAATCCATGATTTATTGCTAATTGACTCTGAGACATAAATTGATCCAGGTTGTTAAACCCTTTCTTATCTGTCAAGTAACTTATTATATTCAATGAGCCATCAATCTCGACATTTGCCTTAAGATCTCGTAACAATGGTAAGCTCCCAGACTTTGATAAATCAGTATTTGATGATGTTATGATTTTGAACTTTGAATGAGGAATAGTTAAAGCCAAGTACCAAGAAATGAATAGACATTCTGGATCGATAATCGCTAGTTTCTTATCAGCACCCCATACATGTAGCTCCATCATGATTCAACTTCTTATATCAACTCCTGTATTCTGATTCAAGCTCTGTTGTTTATTGGGTATTATTGGTGTACCACTCAAAATTGGAAAAATTCCGACTTCCGGTCAGGCCACGTGATTTTGGTCGGAAGTGCCATTTTTTCTGTTTCGAAATTTTGACGTGTTCTTTTAAAACAGAATCATCATCTTCAACACAATTTGGTTTTGATTTATACGTTATTGGTTTTTTGTTATTTGTTGTTGTTGATATTCAAAAAATGAAGGTAGTACGAGGAGTGTTCATAATATTCATCTCACTCTTGACATCAATTGTTTCTGGCTCAATACTGGGAATTGATTTTGGTCAAGATTTCACTAAAGCTGCTTTGGTGGCACCAGGGGTTTCATTTGATATTGTGATGAGTGCTGACTCTAAAAGAAAGGATCCATCAGGCTTGGCCATCAAATCTTTAGGCAAGGATGAAATTGAAAGACTGTATGGCTCAAGCACAGCTTCTCAATGTACAAGATTTCCATCAACTTGTCTTATGAACCTGAAACCATTATTAGGTAAATCCATTCAAGATCACAGCGTTCAACAATATCTGAAATCACATCCAGGTTTAGATATAATTGAATCCAAGAACAACAGATCCACAATTGCATTCAATGTGAACAATCAATATTATCCACTAGAGGAAATAATTGCCATGAATTTCCAAAACATTATAGACCGTGCATCATTGACTTTGAAAGAGAAGTCTCCTGGTGGTTACTCTGTTGTTGATGACCTTGTTCTAACGGTTCCAGGTTTCTTCAACCAAGCCCAAAGACTAGCCTTGAAAGATGCCGCTGAATTATCAGGTGTTAAACTGATTGGATTGGTTGATGATGGTTTAGCTATTGCCATTAATTTCGCTACTAATCGTCAATTTGAAATCAATACAACTGAGTATCATGTAATCTATGATATGGGTGCTGGATCAACCAAGGCTACATTAGTATCATTCAACAATACTGAAGGTAAAGCTTTGAAGATTCAAGTGGAAGATTATGCATATGATGAATCATTGGGTGGTGCCTACTTCACTACAGCGGTGGCTGATCTCATCAAAAATAAGTTTTTAGAATCACACTCCAAAATTAGATCTTCAGTTTTAGATTCTAATCACAAATCAATTGCCAAAATCTATCAAGCTGCTGAAAAGGCCAAATTAGTACTTAGTGCCAATAGTGAAGCACAAGTCTCTATCGAATCAGTCTTTGAAGATATCGATTTTAAAACCAAAATATCCCGTGAGGAGTTTGAAGATTATATTTCAGATAGTGCTACCCGTGTCACTTCACCATTACTTTCAATACTCTCATCATCCAAGAAGATAGGCCTCAAGAACATCACTTCGGTTATCTATGCTGGGGGGTCTACTCGTGTTCCATTTGTTCAACGTCACTTATCATCATTGATTGGTGAAGATTTGATTTCAAAAACTATAAATGCAGATGAAGCTGCTGTTTTAGGTGCAACACTACGTGGTGTTCAAATATCTAAGATGTTTAAGGCCAAAGACTTCAACGTCGTTGAAAATTCCATTTCCAGTTATGAGTTCTCAATCAATAGTACTGATTCCAAATCTGTTGTGTTTCCAATTGGCTCTCCATCCAATCAAGAAATTGAGATTGAACTTACTGAATTGTTCAATAATACAAAGTATGATTTCTCGATCAATATTTTTGAAAATTCCTTACTAAATTCTCATTATGACATTTCAAAGGTTGGATCGCTTCTTTCAAAATTGGAGCTAAACTCTACTGATTGTCAAACCAATGGGGTCAAGTTCTTTGCTAATTTTGAATTGTCCGAAAGTCGTTTATTCAGTCTAAAATCACTGGTGGCTAGATGTGAAGCAATTTCTCTAAAAGACAGTGATCTTGAAAATGAATCTGATATACAGCAAACGTTGAAGAAGTTGAAGAAATTGAAGACAACGATTCCAATCACTGCAAAATATTCTTCATTCAGACCAATGGGATCAGCCACTAAGCAAACTTTGAAGACACATCTTTACACCTTAAACCAGAAAGACACCCAAAGAATCCAGAGATCTGAGAAGTTGAATGAGCTTGAGTCAGCTCTATACAATTTACGTTACTATTTGGAGGAAGATGATGTCGTTGAAAAGGGACCAAAGACTGTTGTTGAGGAAGCATCAACTCTAGTAACGGATTACCTTGAATGGTTGGATTATGACAGTGATGATGCCCTCGTCAAAGAAATAAAGCAAAAGACTGAACAAGTCAACTCACTGAAAAAGAAAATTGTCACCTTCTTGGAAAGTCTATCAATTCCACTAGATAAAGAAGCATTCGAATCCTTACATCATCAAGGTGTTGAAGCAATGAATGAACTACAAGAACATATGCTTGTCATGAGTGAAACTGTCCAGGGGTTGCAATTGAATTATTCGTTAGCTGGTCTAGACTTTGAAAAAGAATCTAAGAAACTGAGATTACGCTCTCCAAAATTTCATCAAGATGAAGTTGAATTGGCTACAGCGGAGTTGATAAATATTTTCAATTCTGTAAAAGAATTGTTTGATGCAGACTCCAGCAATATCGATGAGTTTACAAGAGAAGAATTATTCGATCTTAGAAACGAAGCTTTATCAAAAATATCTAGAGTGGAAGAAATTCTTAAAGAGTTGAAAGTTGTTCATAAACATAGAGAAAACGAGTTAGCTGGCTTCTTAACAAGATATATCAAATCCAAAAAGCGTGCTGCAGCAAAGAAGGCAAAAGAAGAGGCAAACAAGCCTTCCATTGAGGATGAGTTGTTGGATGAAGAGATCTCTGATGAAACAATTTCAACAGATGATGCAAAGCAAAGTACAGGACATGACGAGTTGTGAGCTTGCGATATCAGAGGTGTAGTTTGACTGTAATGTTTAATGAGTACGAGTTAATAAATTATGATCGTTTATCCAACCCTTAATTTGTAAATTTTGAGAAGTATTGCAGTTATGTATTATTCATCTTTATTCTATGACTCTAATTCTTTCATCTCTTCAATGCCTCGAACCTTTTTCTAAGAGCATCAAGATCAGTTTCCACTTTTACTTTTGATTCACTATTTCTCTTCTTTTTGACAACGTTCTGTTGAACATCTTCCGGAATTTTGACGGTTGGATGTAGATTATCACTTGTCTTTCCTGGTGGTCGTACCAGTATTGGTGACTTTATAACCTCATTTGGATTTGGTAAACTAGCAGCAGATAACTTTCTTGGGGTTGACATCTTCTCTTCGTCCGAAACAACCTCGATGGGATCTTCCAAGGAAATAGGCTTACCCCCTTCATCGTCCGAGTCATCATCGATGTTTCCGCCATCTTCTAGATTTTCCTCTTGAAGTTCGCTAAATGGAACATCATATGCCTTGGCAATTTCCTTCAAGTATAATGAAACTAGCTCTGTTGACGGAGCTTCAGCGCTGGTTCTTTTGACAATCTTGGCAGGAATAATACCATCTTCGTTATCCATAGCTGAACGAGCAAACTCTGGACCAAACTTATGTATCAGTAAATCCCTGATGTTGTTAAGTTCTTTGATATCTGTATGAGGAGCAGCGAATATTAATGTTTTGACTGCTTCTTCTAGACCAGAATCGCATTCCTTTCTGTCCAACAATCCAATTCTGGCCAACAATAATTCACAATACAATTCCAGCATCTCCAAAAGCTCCACATAGATATCTTCTCGCACTATGTTCTCGACCCTAATCTTTGCACTCTCTTCTTTACCCAATGATAAAAGCTCAGCCATCTATGAGAATTTGATGATGCTTTTGTTAATAAAAATAGGCCAATAAAATTGTTTAAATTTATCAATGTATACTTACTTGACGCCTCTGTTGCTTGGCCAAGGCCACCTTCTTGGTCTGTGTAAATCTTAGCTTACTGATAGCCATTTTTAAAGACACTTTGAGTCTTGCCTATGTTATTACGTGTTAGTAAACTTATAAAACAGGGGGTAATCAGTTTAATCTCAGAAGTTGCCAATAAATAACCAAAATCAAAGTAGAAAAAGCTCTTGAGTGTTGTTAATACATACTTGAGGTGAAATTGGTGGCATTTTATGGCTTTTACTATCTATTTGATATTAAAACTCGATTCAAGAGTGTAAGTAAGAAGTTCTGTTTTGATATGGGGTTCAACAAAATCGACAGAATGGAATTTAAAAAAAAAAGATAACAGGTGAATATTACGTAATCAATAATACAGAAGTGCAGAAGTGGTTTAGAACTCAAAATTAAAAGTTCGATAGCATTAAGAAATACGCATTAGCTATACTCCTTCATTCATTCATTCATTCATTCATTCATTCATTCATTCATTCATAATTTATTTGTTTATTCATAAATAACTAGATGGTTAGATACTTTTCCATTATAAAGTAGGAAAGTTCAGTATTGCCACTGGAGTTATATATCAAAACTAGGTTATATGCTGCTTGTCTTTTGAGATCTAATTCAATATCCAAGTCATCAAACTCCTTCAGCACTTTGTTATAATAGTCAACAGCTATAGTGAATAATCCTAAAAGATGGTACACTCTACCAACATTATATAGAGCTTCCTGATACTCTAGTTGGCCATATCTCTTGGACGTTCTCAATTCATAATATTCCATGATATATTTCATTCCTTGTAATATCTCTAAATGACGGTTACTCGATGATCTCTGCATGGCTCTATGAACATGAGCCAGGCCGGATAATAAACATATTATTGGTTCTTCCTTATGAGACTTATAAATTCTGGTAAAGTAGAGCAAACTTGGAACATAACTCCTGTTGGCAAAAAGCAAACAAGCATAGATATACATCAAATAAATGTTCTCCTCTCCCTTTGGATCGATCTGTTTGTTAATTATAGTAGCCATACCAGTGATATACTTGCCTCCAGTTTTCAAAGAATCGTATGCCTTAATTTGTCTCAAAAAGTATTTTTGATGATTAATGGAGATGAAATTTTCAGTGCACATTTTCCCTGAAGGCTGTACCAACATAAACATCTTGAGAACTTCTCTATTAAATTGAAAGTTGTTCAGGATTGTTCTTAACGAAAATAACATTTCTCTTTGATCACTGATCTTAGTGCATATAGCCAATTTAACCAGATTCATTAATTCATCACGGCTCTTATCTTGAAAAAAAACGTTAACATTTTTGGCGTTGTCCACGATACTGCTAGCATCATAAGCATTGTCAAACCTAGCAACAGCTAAAGCGTACTCCATAAACAATTCAAACCACTGCTCGTATTTCAGACCTTTAAATTCTTCTTTAGATGTTAACACTATCTTTTCTTCGACCTTGGAAGTAAACCCTTCATATAACTGAGATATTCTCTCAATTTTGGAATCAATATCCATTTGAAGTTTTTTCGTTCTGGTAATGATACCCTTGAATTGTCTAGATCTGTCTCTTGGGAAAAAATTCTTCACATTGGAAAATAATTCAATAAGCTCAGATGCAATTTGTATCCAAGTCCCAGCAGCAACTTTATCACCAGCCTCCAAACCTTTATGTAATCTTTGTAGCCTGTTATACTTCTCAATGACGTTTTGTTTAATACGGTCTTCTCTAGCTTGCTTTTGGGCATCTGTCAGCTTAACACCTCTTTTTGGAGGCTTCATTACTCTATTTTTGATCAAAGCTTGATTGGCAAACTCATTATTTCTGCGCAATCCGTCATGATTTGTGGTGAATTCTGAGGTTTGATCTAAATCTTGTTGTATTGCAAATTCAATATTCTCATTATCGCCGTCTTTTCTCTTCAAATTAACCCTTTCCAACAGATCTTGAGATTCTTCCACTTCACCTAAATAATACAATACTTCAACTAGTGATAATTGGATGTCTATATTGTCTGGATCTAATTCCAAAGCCAGATTATAGTATTCTCTAGCCTCTTGATATTTACCTAATTCAGTACAGCATCTTGCTAGTGAGTTATACAACTCCGGTATTTTGAAGTCATCTAGTTTGGACAATGGCAAATAAAATTTAACAGCATCTCCAAACAATTGAGCTTCTTCAAGTTTGGTACCTGCATCAGAATAGAGATCAGCCATCTCATCAATATCTTGATTCAACAAGAAGCCAAAATGTACTAATGCCTCTTCAACATTGTTCAAACTCAATCGTAGTGAACCCAGTTTTACTCTTATATCAATTGGTAATCCATGTGACTTAACTTTTAAAAGATCTGGCAAAGCTTCAAATTTTGAATTATCATATCTTCTCTCATCAAACTCCGAATCATCATTTATATCTTCCCAGAACCTCTCATCTTCTCTTTCCTGTATCCATCTAGCAATATGCTTTATCGTTCGTATAGCTATAGCATAATTTTTCTGCTTAACAAATAATTCTGCCAAAATGTTGAGACATGACCAGTCAAAAATTGGAAATGTGTTCTTTTTTTTATTCAGATGTCTTTCTCTCTTCTTTTTTGTTGATCGAGCAAGTTCATCTTCAGAATCTGAATCTAAATCTGAATCTGAATCTGAATCTGAATTTAATTCATCATCAGAGTCATCCAAGTCTGATGAATTGTTACCAACCTTAATTCTTTTGCTAACATTTCTTTCAAATATCCTCAAATACATAGCAATAGCATCATTGACCCTATTTAATTGAACATAAATCAAAGCTAATTCTCTCACAACTTTTGAATCTCCTGGTTCTAATCTTTGTAACTTTTGTAAACTTTCAGAAGCTCTACCAATTTGACCAGTTTCTCTGTATAGTATAGCTCTATCAAACAAAACATCAAAAGTTTTATAGTTGGCGCTTATAGCACGACCATAACAATAAAGTGCTTGATCAGTGTGTCCCAATTCTTTACTTGCCTTTGCCACTATTGACCAAAATTCACCATCTAATGGTTTGATATGAGCAGCCAGAAACCAAGCATTACAACTTTTGTTTAGTAAATTTTGACTTAAATAGATTTCACCCAAACTTTTATAAGCAGCAAAGTTCTTAGGATCTTTCTTGATGGCATCTAAATATAATCTTTCTGCCTGGGTATAGTCATTTGAAACAAATGCCTCATTGGCCTTTGAAATAAGTATCCTAACCTCAGGATCAAGTTCCTTCTCTAATCTTGTTCTGGCAGCTCTTGGTCCTGTCTTCTTTCTTTTGACCCTGAAATTATTAGCCTCTCTTATGGCATCCATAAAGGTCTCTTCATTGTCTTCTTCATAATTCTTAGCATCATCATCATCTGAGCTGAATACATCTGCGATATTAAGTTCACCTTCATCTGAGTTGTTATCATTGTTTTCATCATCTGACAGTCCTTCAAGATCAGACAATTCAATGTGTTGTGCTTCATCTTCCTCTTCGGAAGCGTGATTGTTGATAAAAGCACTGACATCTATGTCATAAAGATCAATGTCCACATCAGCTTGATCGGTCATTGCTGTTTGTTTATTTTCAATTCAACTTGTTTGACACGCTTTTCGCTTTTCAATACTAATGACGTTGTCTCCCTTTAAACAAAAAAAAATCAAAACAAAGAAAGTCGGAATTCAGATAAAATTGAATTCCGACCTCTTTCAAAAAAAAAAAAAAAAAAAATAACAAAAACAAAGAAATCCCTTTTGGTGGCAAAATTGACAGCAACAAACAGAAAGACATATAATAGCTAGTTCAGCATAGCTTACAATGGTATGTATAATTATCTGACCTGTTCTTTATTATATCATCTAGTGTTACTAACATTGTCTCATTGGCCTATAGTTTTCAAGTTTTGGAGGTGGTTTCGGACTGCCAACTGGGGGGTTTGTGAACATCCCTCAACATTTTGAGGACTATTTTAGATGCTTCCCTGTGGCAATGATGCCAGATAATGTCAGAAAAGATCACTATAACTATGGTGGTAAGGTGTTTTTACCCCCAAGTGCTTTAGACAGATTAACAAAGTTGAATATAAGATATCCAATGTTGTTTCAATTGACGAATGAAGACACAAACTTGAAGACACATTCAGGTGTTTTAGAATTTGTTGCTGAAGAGGGTAGAGCTTATTTACCTCAATGGATGATGAACACTTTACAACTACAACCTGGATCCATTATCAAAATAGCAAATATTGATGTCCCATTGGGGAAATTTGTCAAAATAGAACCACAATCAACTGACTTTTTGGATATATCTGATCCAAAGGCAGTACTAGAAAACGTTATGAGAATGTTTTCAACATTAACTGTCAATGATTTGCTGGAAATCAGTTATAATGATAAAATTTATGGAATCAAAGTTCTTGAGGTTAAGCCAGAGTCAAGCTCTCATGGTATATGTGTGATTGAGACTGATTTGGAAACTGATTTTGCCCCACCAGTAGGCTATGTTGAACCTGATTACAGCAAGAACAAAAAGACATCATCATCCTCCTCTTCAGTAGCAGGAGCAGCTGTTAACCCATCAAGTCTGTTGGGTACAATGGCCAGATCTATTAATTACAAAGAACTTGCTAAGCAGGCCAATCAATCACAATCAGCATTCAAGGGAGATGGTCAAAAGCTCTCCAATCGCCCTGCAAAGTCATTGACTACAAGCGCAACATCTGGGAAGAACAAAAAGACTAAGAAACTAGAGGAGATAGATATCAATCTGGATGGCCCACCTGCACCTTTGACTTTACCTGATGGGCAACTTTTCTTTGGATTCCCATATACACCCCCAAGATCTGATAATGAAGAAGATAATTCACAGGTGAATGGTCTGTCATTCCAAGGACAAGGACAATCGTTAAGACAAAGCAAGAAGAGGAAAGATCCTAAAAATCATGTAAGTCCGAAGCCCAAAGTTCATAGTCCAGAGGTGATAGAGATTGACTGATTGATGGATCAATTGAAGTTTTTGGTTGGTGTTGGGTAATATATGCATTTTTTTCTCTTTAAAGAGATCCCCATCTGTATTGGTTCACACCTGTAGCATCTTGTTCCTGCTGATTGTATCAGAGTCAAAGAAATGTCAAAATGTCAAAAAAAAAAAAAAATAAAAAAATAAAAAATTAAAGGTGTTTATCTTTTCCATGTTGCAGTTTTATAAATCAACAAAAATTTGACAAAGGAGTACTGCCATGTTCAGTTCCAGATAGACCCAATACAAGAGAATCACAGTCAAACATGCCATTCAGCACACAAAAAAGGCGGTGCTTTACCTATCTCAAGAAGAAAGCTCCAAATAGAATGCTGTCACAGCGTATCTTCAAATGTACTGTTAACTCCACCATAGCGCTGATCTTGTGCTTGATCCCCAAGGTGAGGGATAGGCTAGGTGGTGAGCCTGCCATGTTGCCTCTTATCAGTGTGATGGTCCATCCTGGAAGACGTTTTGGAACGATGATTGAGGCAGTTTTATTCTGCGTCTCAGGTTTACTGGTTGGGAATGCTTATTCTCTATTTGCAAGATTTCTGGCCCAATGTGCCCTGGGATCGAAGGGAGATCTGAAGGACAAGCAGCAGTACCTAGAGAACTACACCAACTATCAAGCTGCTTTGGCAATTCTGGCTGTCTTTGAAATAATAATGCTCTTTTTTCACGGTTGGATGAGAAGCGTATCTCATAAATTTTTTGCCATTGTCTTCCCATTGTTTCTAGTGGTTCATTTTGCATTCACTGAAAACATAACAACCTCTGCAGCTGAAATGGCAAAAGACTACACCATCCCATTTTTTTTGGGTATCGCATTATCATTGACCTGCAACCTCTTAATTTTCCCAGAGTTTGGTTCGTCATATTTGGGTAACTCAATTATAATAACTCTAAACGAAGTTCATGAAGCAATTGATTCAACAGTTCAGTACTTTATAACATTGAAAAATGATAAGACAAGTGCATTTTATAACAAGGAAACAGAGACCTTGGCTTTTATTACAAGTAAAAAAAAATCATCAAGATCAAAACTCAATTCTACACAAGCTGTCTTTCAAGAATGCACATATGAATTGTCATACTCATATTTATCTCCAATCCAGCTGAAGGGAATAATTGAGATCTTGAAATCTGAACTGTCATATGTTAATGCTTTGATTAATGCATCACAATTGGAGTTTACTATATTATCTCAAAAATCGAGCCCAGAATATTTGAACAACGATCTATTCTCAGCTGTTTTATCAAGAACTCAAGGGTTGATCTTTCAATTACACCAGACTATGAGTGAGAGTCTTTTGGTCGTTAAGACAGCTATCGCTTATTCATATGATGTCAACTCAAACCTGGTTACGAAATCTAAAAATATTAATCAGAAAGAAATTGATCTTTCTTCTGAGAGTTTCGAAATGAGGATAAATGATCTAGCTAAGTCAATAGCTAATTATGAGCTAACGTTCAGAGAAGAACTGAAGAATTTGAATACGGAATACCAAGATTATTTAACACCAAATGATAATATTTTTTTACTATCATCTTTTTTTATCAATTTTAAGGAGACTGCTAATGCTATCTGCAATATAATGAAGGAAACAAAAATGATATATGAATTTAGACTTGAACAAGAAAGTAGGGGATTCTTTGGAAGAACTTTGTGGTTTTCGTTCTTGACATCCACCTCTCAGCTTAAGGGGTGGTTCAATGCTAACTCCACTGACCTTATCAATGCTAATGAAACTGCAAGCTTAAATGGTGATACCCAGTCAAAGATTTATGTGGGTGATACATCAAGAACAAATAGATCAAGAAGGGACTCTATGTTGAGCCATAAAAACATAGATAATGATAATGCTGATCTTGATCTTGATCTTGATATGGAAAAGCAGAATCTACCTGTATCTAATTTCGGGTTAGTTACTAGGCTAGTCATTCGTGCCTCAGATACATTCGAACTATACAGGGCTCATTTTATATTTGGAATTCAAGTCTCTATTGGTTTGATGCTCAGTTCTTTTCCGATGTTCATTCCAAAATCAAGAGAATGGTATGTTGATATTAGAGGAACATGGATTGCATTCGTCTGCATCTTAGTCTTGGAACCACAGGTAGGTAGTACTTTTTTTGTATTCTTTCTGAGAGGAGTAGGTGTCATTAGTGGAGCTGCCTGGGGTTATTTGTCGTATGTTTCCGCTGTTCATCAAACCAATCCTTATCTTGAGACAATCATTACCATCTTTGGTGCTATTCCTGGTTTTTATTTCTTTCTTGGTACGCCTTATGTTAAAGCAGCGATCATTGGAATCATTTCTATATACATCGTCTTGTTGTCTGCGGCTCTACCCTCTTCAATTGGGGGTTCAATTCTTGTTAACTTCGGTAAGAGGTGTCTGGCTATGATTTATGGGGGTGCCGTTGCTTTATTATGCCAAGTTGTATTTTTTCCAATAAAAGCTAGAGATGAACTAATCAAGGAAGTTTCATATGCGATTGGTAATATTGCAAAGCTTGAGCTTATATATGCTGTTGGTTTAGATGGTGAGTCTGTTCATTTAACAATGACCCAAGAAAGATATGTTCATTTCCAGAAATTGTCAGAAGCTACAAAATCAGCTTTAATCAGAGCCGATGCCTATAGATCAAGTGCTAGAAAAGAACCCAGATTGAAGGGAAGTTATAACAAAATTGAAAGAGTATTCAATGAGATTATTTTCATTTCAAGAGAGATTATTGATAGGTTAGATAATATCGTTTCACTGAGAAAAAATTATGGGTCTGCTATTATTGAAGAGTTTAACAGTGTTGTCCATCAATATAGACGACAACAAGCAGCTGCAATCAATAATACATTGAAAGCAATCCAATATGCACTGATCACCAAAGAGCCATTACCCCAATATTTGCCAAGTGCCAAGGTTGCACAGAGGAGACTTATGCAAAAAGTGAAAGAAGTCGTTCAAACAAAATACCCAACTACAACAGTCAATAATGCCAATAATATTGAAGATAGTGATAGTGACTCTGAAATGTATTTTGAGTTCAAAGGCAAGCAAGCTGCCAGAAATCCTTTGCAGGAGCAACTTCTTAAGGCCAAATTTCTCAGCTGGAATGCCACTAGTTCAGCTACTGAGGAGATTATTGTATATATTGAGGAATTGGTTGAGCTCACAAAGATTTTAGTGGGAGTCCATGAGTTCAAATATGGGTTTTTAAGTCGTTCCTTATATTCAGAGTATGCTACTAAAGCGGTACTGGGTTACCAAATTGCGGTTGAAAACTTCAACTATCTCAACCCAGATGAACAAGAAGCTCTGATCATAGACAACTTAGAAGATAACCAAAGTATAGAGTCCTTTAATTCTGCCTCTCAGTGCGCCCCAGTCGCACTTTCTCCTAGGTCATCCATTTCCACAAGGTCCATCAAATCCATTCAAACTAGTTTCAGAAAACGGGTATACTCTATGGGTTCTTGGATACACCAGGATGGCGAAAGCACTAGAAGTCTAGGTTACTTTGCAGATGATGACGATCAAAATCATGAAAACTTACCCTTATCCCTGAAGAGAATTGTCAGCAAGAAAGCAACTACTTAGCTTGGTATTGGTGATTTGTTTTATCGATCGCAGCTATTGGGCATAATATTGATTGAAAGAACTTCATCGTGTCAACAGAATTAGCAAACTCGATGTATAAAAAGAACTAACTGACTATATAAGATCATGCTTAAATATATACTCAACTCAGACGTTTATTTTCATAATTATATATTAAGCTCTGTATATATGTTGTGACGTATTTGTCAGATCACCGAAAATGCAGTTAGATCTTATATTTAATTATACAAAATCGTCAACGTCGAGAATGTAAGATCTTACAAAACCGTCAAATTTTGTTAGTCGAAAATGTTAGATCTTAAGAAATCGTCAAGGTATTTTCGTAAGCGAAAATGATAATACTAACTCAAGATATGTATATTTCACTATTAGGCAAACTATCCTTTTGAATCTTACTTTCATACCTTTACTACTTCTTGTGTTATTGTATTTTGATGTTATAGGGTACCCATCTTTCTAGAACATTACCATTAGTAATTACCATCAGTCCCATTAATAATCACTAGAAGACCAGTCACCTATATAGATGACTAATCTTAGGTTCTAGAGAACTATGGAATTAATAAGAGAATAACTTCTAGAGGATTCTACGCTATTTCCTGAATGACTATATAAGGACTACTTTCCTTCACTTAAGTCATTCTAGTATATATTACAGAATACATACTTACGTTATACTATTTACTTACATAATAGACTATAATTCGCTAAGGCTATTAACACTATTAACTATAATATTTGAAATCTTATATATTTGTAGGAATCGAGATGAGGTAGACTTGAAGCGCTCCAATTATTCAATCAAGGTAGATTGGAACACATACTCGAGGGAATTGTCACTAAAGGGATGGAAAGGGAAAGTAAAGAAGAAGAACTGACAATCAAAGACTCACCATTGTGTTGTCTATGCCATCTATTCAACGAAACAACAACCCATTTATTCATTGAATGTGAAGTTGCAAAGAAAATTTGGATAAAGATTATAGGAAAAGAAGATCGTACAGCGCAGCTGCAGATACAAGATATATGTACACCAGTACAACTAACTGAAGAGGAATTGATTAGAAGAGATGTCTACGTGGAAACACTATGGAAACTTAGAAATCAA
>JAKTWV010000106.1:0-17239 GCA_030582235.1 Ruyongia ponderosae | reverse complement strand
AAAAGTGCCAAACTAAGGGTATAACTGAAAAAATCCAAATCTCGCATCTCGACACTTACACACCTACAATAACCACTCGATCCTTCTACTCCACTCCCTGACCTCAGCGCCCCTACTTAGAACTCCATACCACACCTCTAGCCCCCTCATTTCCCGCCCTGAACTTTTCGTCGTCCTGAGATCCTAAATTTTGACCAGATTTACCGCTTACGTCAGCAAATTTCCCAACTTCAGCGCCATATAAAAGCACTTCAATGGTGTGTGATCGCGCTCAGATTAACTACAATCTTCCTGAAATTTCCTGAATATTGCAATCCCACCCTTTGAACTGAGATTAGGCGAATTTTGTTTTTCTACTTGTCAGATTCTGGCATTTGGGATCTTTCCCAGTATTAACGATGTGGATCTACAAATCTCAAAGAATAATTGTAAACTTTCATGCAAAAAAGCACATATATACAAGAGGAAATATCAAGGGGGTATACCAATCAATCATTTAATACTTTTCAACATTTAAACCTTTAGATCTTAAAAACAAATCATCAAAGATTTTCCCATTATCTTGATAAAAGTATTCACCATTTCTTAAAAAGATCCAACTAACTCTCTTAGAATCCTCCTTCAAGAAATAAACACTAACACTCTTCATCTCAGCACCGAATTTACCTTCATCTGTAAACATCTTGGCCTTTGCCTTCAAGTTATCAATAGCGATAGTCTTCTCACTACCATTTCCTGATTTCAATAAGACGATTCCATTCTTCATGTAATACATCTCCTTAACGAATCTCCTTTTCAAGACGGAAATGAATGTAATAACGGCAATTGGTAATAATGATACTAATACAGTCATGACTAATCTTTTCACAAACCCAACCATATCGTCATCTTCATTGAATATACTGATTGCTGATGAAAAGATCCATTCACTGAAGATAATCCCATATATAGCAATGACAACAGCTAATATGTTTAGACCAAGGATCAATTTGGATGTGTTGGCTCTGTAGATCAATGTTGGACCAGATGCTCTATTCATGTTTGCTATTGAGTTTGGTAACCAATGAGATGAATCCAATCCTCCCTTGTTAGCATTATTATTATTATTATTACTATGTTGTTGTTTGTTGTGTTTGTTGTTATTATTATTGTGCTGTTTACGTGGTTTTCCAATGCTTGGCTGAGAATTGATCTTTGGGAATTGAATATCCTTGATGTTTTTCTTATAAGTTGGAGGAGTTGGAGAAGAAGATGTGCTGTTGAATCTCATCATTAGTATTGTTGATTTGGATATTATGGCTGCTGAAGTTGAAGTTGAGATGGAAGGTCTTTGAGCCACTAGCAGAGATCTACCAAATGCAGACAGAGCAGAAGGTCTCATCGTCATTGAGACTGAGGGTATTCTGAACATTATCAAGTCCTTTAAAATGTACCTTTATTTGGTGATGATTTGATGTTTGACGTAAAAAAGTTGAGATTTTTCAATATTTCGAGGTTGTTTCGATATTTTCAAATTGGAAAAGACTTTAAAACGCCAAAATCAAAATTTAAAGAATGTTTGATCTCTACTATTA
Source organism: Ruyongia ponderosae (assembly GCA_030582235.1). Classification (NCBI taxonomy): domain Eukaryota; kingdom Fungi; phylum Ascomycota; class Saccharomycetes; order Phaffomycetales; family Wickerhamomycetaceae; genus Ruyongia; species Ruyongia ponderosae. Next base: position 15,665 of record JAKTWV010000106.1, on the reverse strand, counting down.
CTAATTTAACTAGATATAAAGATACGAAACACTACATATCACCACTTTTAAACAATTAGAACTCAATTATAATTCCAAAAAGCCCTAAAATCTCAGAAATTTCCAAATCTAAAAACCGGGTAAATTTTCAATTTTTTTTTAATTTTTTGGTCAAAATTTAAATTTGGAAAATTCTTTTCACTTTCTTCTTCTTTTTCCCTTTTTTCCTTTCTTCATATGAACCTTCCAAGTTTTATTACTCATATGATGAAGTCTCGCGTGTTTTCTCAATACCTTTCCCTCATTGTTTATTCAGTGAAGTCCTTCTCTCTCTTGAGAGGAGGCGGGAGAATGTGGTGAATACGGTCCAGCGCAAAACAATTAATCTTGTTACGTTTTAAATTATGGAACGAAAAGAGTTTCTGACCCCCCCCTTAAATTCTTTCTTTCTTTTGGCTTTTTGAAATTTGATCTTTCTCTTTTCGTGAGAAGGAGATGATTGTTAAGTTGAAGGGAAGGAAGGATTATCAATGAAACTATATGGAAGGATTCATATCAAAAAACCCAAAATATAAATAAATACCACTTTTATTTTTACAATCTTTATCTCTTGTAAGCTTTTTGATCTAACCAGTCTTCTAAATTATATACTACAATAGTAACAAATTAACAGATATCTGTATTATTATTAGTCATAAAAATCAATTCCATCATCAATCAATCAATCAACCAACCATCATTATCATCATCCTTGATCCAAATAAATTATTTCCTACGTAGTATGTATGATCTGTTCTATACTCTTTCCCCAAATTAAAAAAAAAAATTAATAATGTAATGAATGTTTCAAAGTTTATTGCACAACCCAGTATATAAAATTCTCATTCTCTCTTTCTTCATTTATGTCTAACCCACTTTGAATAACCTATTGAGCCTTGTTCTTAGCTAATAAATCTTGGACATCCAATTCAGCTAATAACACACAAGCTCTCTTTAATTGAATGATATTAGTGAATTGTTTGAAGAGATAAGGTGGGAAACAAATAATTGCCACAATACCAGCAATGGAATATGAACTACCATTGATGGAAACAGCATAGATTGGGAAAAAGTACAAGTATAGTGCCACATAAAACAACTCGTTAAAGGCACACATGGTGAAAAGTACCTTTCTATTGGTATAGTATAAATTCAACAACCAACTGGATTCCTTATCCACACTCTTATGACTTGTACCACCAGTTTGCAAAGTAGCATACATATGCATATAATGACTAGCAAGATCCAAAGACACCAACAATTGGAAAATAAGGGCATAGTCTGGATACAAGACACATAAGAAACAGATCAACGATGATGTTGTGCATCTGTCAGTCACCATATCCAACACAGCACCAAATCGACTGGTTTGTCCATAAATACGAGCAGCATGTCCATCCAGGGCATCCAAAAGACACGAAATGGAATAGACAATCATACAATATTTAGGATGGCTTCTCATCATCTGGAAAGAGACAATTGCGGATATCACACGCAAATAGCCAATGTAGTTAGGGATATAGTTGAAAATTGTGGATACCGTGACAGTCTGTGACATTGTGATGAGTTGTGTGGGAAAGTGCTGAAATTATGAAATCTGAATTGTCTTTTGTTGTTGTTGTTGTTGTTGTTTTTGTTTAAAATTCGATTTGCCATTTTTTGTTGATTTCAAAAAAATTAAAAAAAACTTAAAATTAAAAAAAAAAATTTACCCGGAAAAATTTAAAACAGTCACGTGATTATAAATGAAATTTAAATTATATGGTTAAATGAAAAGGTTAATGAGTTTATTGTGTTGATAGATAGTCTAATAAAGCTATAGAGATAACATATTAATTATTAAAACCACACGTTATCTCCCATTTTTCTTGTTTTTGTTGTCGTTTTGAGAAATCACATATACAAAACTGAAAAATTTTCTAGCTCATCTCATCTCATCTCTTCAAAGAATTATAAACTACAAGAAATACGAACAAGAGATCATGGCTGCTCTAGAGATCCCATTATCGGTAATTACTTCATTGTTAGAAGACCCAAAGCCTTCTAATCTGCCATATATCTTGAAGTCCTTGTATGCTTCAAACAATTCAATCATTAAGTCTGCTTCAAAACATGAAATCAATCATTTGATTGCCAAATCAAACAATCTTTTAAATGCAAAAGATGATCAATATAAAGTTTGGTATGGTTGTCATCTTGTTCAAATATTGGCATTAAATCCAATAATTTTGACTAATGGTGCTGCTACTTTCATTACAAGTCTTTTAAAGATCATTGATAATGATGTCAAGACTATTCATGTTACTTTAAAAAATGCTATCTTGGCCCTAAATGCAATCATTAAATCCATTAGAGGTAAACCAGTCTTGACAAGAGAAATATTGACTCCAAATTTACCAAGTATCATTAATGCTTTGCTTTTACATTTCAATCATGATGTTGAATTGATTTTACCAATCTTGAAGGAATTATTGTATAAGAATACAACTACTTTCAAACCATTTGTTAACAAATTAGAAGTGAAATTGTTACAATTATTCAATTCTTCTGAATCTATTGATGAAGAGTTAATAAAGGAATTATGTCAAACCTATGCTTATTTGAATCTAATCAAACCAAACAACAACAGTGGTAGCAACTCCAACAATGGTGTCAATGGTTCAAACAATTTACAATCATTACCAGATGATCAATGGAGATCCAAGATCTATAAACTTTTGGATGAATTACGTTCAGTTGTCCTTATCTATGATAACTTTATTGAATTAAAGAATGATCAAGATACAATGGATCTCATCAAGAAATTACCAAATCATGAACAATATCAAAAGGAATACATTTTCCCATTCTTAAACATTGATTTAGAATCACCAATCACAATCATTCAAATCTCTAAAAGAATCCAAATCCTTGTTGATATAATCATTGCATTCATTACTTCACCAACTCCATTTGCCTTAAGAATTCCATTAGGTTTGATCATTAAGACTTGTGAATTGTTATTAGGTCTTTCAACAAGTTTCATTCCATTAAAGAAAGAGTTTAAAAAGAATTTAGAAATCAAAAACTTGATAATGATTGATATTGCAAAGACTCAATCCATTGGTTCATCAATGTTATTATCATTAGTCGGTCCTTATAAGAAATTGTTATTGCCTCATATGGTTTCAATCTTGTCTTCATTAGAAGTCATGGTTCCAATCAAATCCAACAGTAATAACAATAATGGTAATAAGAAGAGAGTCATCAAGGTCGATGAAGATTTGGTTGTTAAATTAGAATCAGAATTACTCGTTACGATCCAAACAACAACGGAAATGTTGAAATTATTCCATGGTTTGAATGAATTTGAAATGATTGGGAAATTGATTGATGTTTCATTGATCTTATTAAAGGATAGATCTTATGTTGAAGGTATCTTAGATAAACAATCTTCAACACCAAATAATACAACTTCCACTGTTAAAAAACAACAAAAGAAAAAGGCTAAGGGTAAAGATTCAACTCCATTATCAGATATCTTATCCCATGCTTCATTATTCAACATTAATCCACCATTGAAAACAATCTCAATAATTCATGAATTCTTTCTTGTCATTTTACAAAACGTTTCCAATATTTCAATCAATCAAAACATTAAATTAGTCAAATATATCATTTCTCAATCAATTAGACAACAAACTTCAAATGGTGAAGTATCAAATTCATTAATCAAATTATTACAATCGATTGTTATTTTCCCAAATGATGGTGAAGTTTATTCATTATTACCATTGATCAAGACAATCTTACCAAATAACGGTATGTTAAGTCTTTTAACAAATCCAAGATTACCACCAATTGAAACTAAATTCAAGGGTAAATCATCTTCAGAAGCTGCTTCATATCATCAAGAAAGTGAAAGCGATGATGATGACGATGATGAGGAAAAAGATCTTGAGATGATTGAAGAGGGAAATAATGAAGAAGAAGAAGAAGAAGTTATTTCAATGAATGAAATTGCATTCACTGTTAAGAAACAACAATCTGATGAATCTTCAACAACAACACCAATCTTTAAACCAGATGGAGAAGTTGAACATTTGAAATTTGCTGATCAACCAGCCAAAAACACAAGAACTTTAGAAGAAGTTAATTCAGAAGATGCTGCTATTGATGAAAATGCTAAACAAGTTGATAATGATGAAGAAACTCCTTCAAAACGCATCAAAATTACCGAATCATCATCATCAGTTGTTGAATCTGTAACAGTCCCTGTTTCCACAAAGGAAGACAATCAAGATGAAGATGATGATGGAAGTGATTTCGAGATTCCAGATATCGCACTTGATAGTGATGAAGAATCCTAGAGAAACATTCAACGATGAGTATTTACAATTCGTTTAAATGGTTCATTAATCTTATAATTTAATATCGCAAGTCATTTGATCATAAAAGTGAACGTAAATTTGTATCTATAAGTATTTAAAAAGAAGCTGGATCAAATAAGGAAAGAAAGAAGTAAATAGTAAAGAATAGACTTTCAAAGCATAAAAATGTGTTATATAAAACAAAATATGAACAAATAATGGATAGTTAGTGGTATGATAAATTCTCTATAGTCCCATAGAAACTTTTGATGAGTTCGTAATCAAGTGTTCATTAGTATCAAGTTTCTTCTTCATCAATGATGGACCACTCAATGGATCATCATCATCATGAACATCATTGCCATGATGGTTCTTTGGCGTGTCAAAAATCATATTTGTCTCCGAATCATGTTGATGGATGGTGGTGAATTCATTACTGCTCTTACTGCTTGGTACTTCCTCTTGTAAATCATTACCACCATTGATGGCCGAGTTCTTGATATGGAAGGAACTGTTAAAGACTGGCACCTTAATAGTGGATGAAGATAAAGAAGTGGATTGTGCAATTGGGATTGATGGTAATAACGAAGTATTTGCAGGAGCAGTTGTAGCTCTATCATTTCTCAATAAGTCATCATCGATGTGATGATGTTGCTCATGCAGAGCTGAAAAGATTGGTGATGCTTCAACACCAAATGACATCTGTCTAGTCATTGGTAATGTCTTTTTGAAATCTGAATAGATTGTATTCGGTGATAGTTGAGTATCCAACAATGCCAAATTTCTACCATTCTTATTATCAGTATGACTCTTTGTGATATGGAATGAATCATCATCATCTTCATCACCTTGGAATGGATGCCAGACGTTTGAACTATCATTTGTGTAAAGAGCAGTTATATCAACAGAATCATTCGTTGGTAATATCATTTGATGTTGATGATTTCTTGTTGATGAAGAAAGCATATCAAAACTTGGGTTTCTATTGTTCATGTTTTGTACTATTGATGATCCTCTTCTTGCTGTGAAGTCCAAATATGAAGTTGATGCATTGTTGTAGAAGTTACTTGTGCTGCTATCTGTATGTAATAATGGTTGCATATTAGCGATCTCATCATCATTGTCATCATCTTCACCACCAGCTCTACTGGTTAGATCAGAATGGAAGGAATTGAGAGACATTGAAGAGGAATTTGATTGTAATCTTCTAATTGCATTATCATCATCTTCATTTTGATCAGTGCCAACACCAGGCTGATATTCATGTGGTTCTTCAATGATTTCAGCAGTTGTATCATTACCATCATCGTTAGCAATTATTGTAGAAGTACTAACATCTCCAATATCTTCAAGAACAACAGGAACAGGGACGGGAACAGAAACAGCAGCTTCAGTGCTTCTTCTCAATCTATCACCTCTATTAGTGCCAGTACTACCATGACTCTCTAATGATGATCTTACACCATCACTATTGGTATCATCACCACGATTATGACGAATTGGAGACTTGTTCCCTTGCACTCTTGATCTTATAGTATCAGGACTTGTTGCTCTAATGATTGAAGCAGGCATATTTGGTGAAATACCCCTGAATTGGAAAGTCCCACCAAGATCATTTCCTTCATTCCCAGTAGTGGATGGTGAATCCAATTTGATTTTAGATCTTGAGGATCTTGCAAGGCCTGGTGATAACGTTTCAGAATTGGCAGGTGATGGTGTTGGATTACTGAATTTAATCTCTGGGATACCACTGATGCTCTTCTTGTATGGTAATTTCTCTTGTCTTAAATAGTCTTCATATGATGGTGGATTCATTGGTGGAGTTCTTGAACCATCTTCTCTATTACCGAGTCCACCTCTACCACTTGGGACATTCAACAAGTTATTCGAGCCAATAATAGAATCAATATTTGTAGCATTGTTATTATTGTTATGACTTATGCTGTTATTTTGATGATTTGGCACAACTAGTTCCCTCATTGGTGGAGGACTCACATCTGCATCGAATGGAGGAGGTTCGAAACTTGGTCTTCGTAAGAGATGGATGGGTCTTGGAATAGGAGAGACATGTGGAGATAGTGGGATTGCTTGGGATGCCGTTATTGAAGGATCCAAATGATCAGGTTTATAAAGATTTGCAGATAATGTGGTTTCAAAATTCCCTAATGAATGATTCCCCATTGTGGATGATGATCGACTTCTGTTGCCGTTGCTGTTGTTGAGTACGTTTAGTTGATTTGAGCTGCTGCTTCCATTGATGCTTGTGTTTGGACTATGATGACTATGATGTGTGTTGTTGTTATTGCTGAGGGCATGATATATGCTTGGTAATTGGTTATCAATCGGCACCACCTCTGGAGATAATGGAGGAGAATTCATGACTTCTCTAGGGAAGTAGATGTTGGATTCATGACCTGCTTGGCTGTAATAACTTGCTTCATTGTATGCGTCAGTATTGCTATCATCAATGAATTGCATGCCATATGATGGTAATAATGTATTAGCATGAGAACAACTAGAATCCAAGACATGGATTGGAGAATCTATACTGATTTCATAATGTTTTGGTTTCCCATCGACTAATTTTGATAATCTTAAACAAATTTTGATCCAATGATGAGATTTAATATTTGAATATGCAGTATTTGGATGTAATCTTTGTCTATTGTTTAATTTTTCAGGAACGTATAATTGAAATTCAAATTCCTTAGCTGTTAAATCCGTACCATCCAACGTCAATAAATTCCCCATTCCCTTAGCCTTTGGATCAACAGTTGTTGGATCTTGATCCTTTGTTGGTGGTGCCTTATGTTCCATCAATAAATATTTCTTTGTTGGTTCCATTCTATGGACTTTTTTATTCCGACAATAATATTCCAAGTTTTCAGTCAAGTAGATTCTTATTCTGTGTAATTTTATCTTATCCAATGGTACTAATTTGAATGCGATTGGTAAATAAGCATTCAATATGATGGCCTTTGAAGCAATGATGATATCATAATGTAATTGATCTTCCCAATCTTTAATGATGGCAATTGGTTCAGATTCCTCTACAGAATTGTCTGATTGTGATCTTATTATCCTGATGGGTTTTGTAGCAATGATGTTCGATTTGAAGGCACCAATTCTTTCAATTGATACAGTTAGATTATAGTTGACTGAACCAAATGTAGCATCAATGGTCTCTGGAGTAGAGGCAGGGATTGGATGTTCAAAAGTATATATGTAATCTGTTCCTGGCGTAAAAGTATAATGACTTCCATTGTTATTGTTGTTGTTGCTGCTATTATCATTGTTTGAATCACTCAAGATTGAAGTGTTTGTAGCTGTTGCCTTCAAACTTGAAAATAACGAACTTGATCGATGTCTTGATGGAGATGGTGATGTGGCTCTCTTCAAGATGGAAAAGGCAGCACTTGGTAGTTGAGAAGCACTATCCAGACTCAATAGACTGATATCATCTGCTGGATTAGGATTTGTATTTGTTGTTGTTGTTGATGTTGATGTTGTTCCCGTTGTATTAGTGTGGCTCACGATATGTTCCAAATCAGCACCGGATTGATTGTTGTCAGAGATATGATTATAGAATGGCCAAGTATGATTCATGAGATCCAACTCTTCCAGATATTCCTGTCTCTTTGGAGGAATCCCTTCTGGCCAATCCGTTCTTGAGCAACCTTTGAAGTTTAAAGAGACTGATTTCAACTTACAACTCTTTAGGAATCGCAAGACAAGGGCACCTCTTAATATTGTTGGTGGACGTTCTTGATATTCATGCTGTTCAAACCCTTGTACGAATAGTGTTTCCTCTGCTAGTTGCAAGAACACTTGGATTGTTCCTGTTTGTGTTAATGGTTGTGTATCGTTTGTGATTTCCAATTCCTTGTCCAATGGGAAGATGGCGTTACTCATTTTGTTGATTCTTGTTTATCCTTAAATTAATCTTGTAATATTGTAGTTTTGCAAAAGTAATGATGCAATTCTGATTCTTGATGAAGATATGGATGCCTCCTAACTGTTGTTATAGCCCCTTTCCAAAGAATAATCAAGGATATCAGGTTGAAATAATCAAGGAAAGATGGTATTGTCTTTTAAAGGAGTCAACTTGTGATTCAATCCCAGTTCCCAGATCGAAAATTCCAAACAAGCGGCAAAGCAACAAAGTGACCAGAATATATATCCTCCTTATTGACGCTGAGAATACTAGCACTGACAATCAATCAAGCAATCCCAAAGAATTATAAACCTCAACTAAGTTTAGTAACAAGAGACAAACTTCTTAACAAATCCTTCAATTTTATAAAAATGGTTCCGTTTTTGGCTTTTTTCCCGTGGAACGATGGTGTTCGGATGTTTTATCATGAATTCCGAGGACGTATGAGTTGCAGGTCGCCCTGCAATAACTACGAATCTACAATATACCAAGATATATATGTTGTGACGTATTTGTCAGATTACCGAAAATGTAAGACTCTTACAAAATCGTCAACGAAAATGTAATATCTTACAAAATCGTCAAGTTTTGTTAGTCGAAAATGTTAGATCTTAAGAAATCGTCAAGGTATGATCTTCGGTAGCGAAAATGAGAATACTAACTCAAGATATGTGTATTTCACTATTAGAGAAACTATCCTTTTGAATCTCACCTTCATACCTTTACTACTTCTTGTGTTATTGTATTTTGAAATCTGGTATATTTGTAGGAATCGAGATGAGGCTACCTGTTGCGTGTTCCTATCAATTTTTCTATGATCGAAAGTTGTTAGTGCTTAACTCTTTAAACATCAACTCTTTCAATCACAATTACCAATTGATACACATTCAGGAAGTTACCGTTAGTTGAGTTTGAAGACAATGAAATCACAAATTCCTGACCCATCACCTTTACACACCAATTCAACTGGCTATCCAGTCATCAGTACCTGTCCGTTTGCTTATGATATCAAGATTTGAACTTGAAAGGAATGTCCCAAACTATTTGGTTGAATGATTCAGATATTCGTTATTCAATCTCAAATTTTGCTATTCCAATGATTAATGATGTGTTTAAGTTGAAGGAACGTGACTTCCAAGTTGTTCGTGAGCCCTTTATCAAGCAATTGTTAACTAATAATGAAGATTTGGCAGATGACTTTAAAACCTATGGCAAAACATTCTTTATTGATTCTCTTTCTTTACACTTCCCAAGGGGTAAAAAGAACAATGAAAGTTACCCTAAAGATACTTGTGCTAGATTGTATAGCCAAATCAAAAATGCAATGACTCATGTTGAAAAATCTGAAGCTGATGCTAGACTTTCGATGGTATTTGTAAACCTTACGAACATCGATAATAATCATTGGGTTACAACTTACTACTATCCTTATCAAGGATTTCAACAGATTATCTTTGAAGATAATTGATAGTATGAGCGGGTCGACATTCGACAAGTATAGTAACACTATTAACTATAATAACTAATATGATATAAACTCATGAGTTATAACTAAGCGCTTCAGTTGATTATATAGTTTACTGATGATGACCAGCTTGTCAATGGTCATGTTGCTATTGACCAATGACTAGTGTATTATGTACTATAGTGTGAATTATTTAAATATTAATGATGGAATTACTATATAACATGATGAGACACAAGAGCTTAAATAGATATAATTGGCCTCAAACTGAAAACACCAAAAACTCTACAGATATGAAAGATAATCAGTTAACAATAGCAATGCCAGTTTCAAGTTCACATATAAGCTATTAAATATATATACAAATAATCCACTTTTCATCTTTGACAAAAATGTAATATCTAACATTTTCGACTAACAAATATACTTGACGAGAATGTTAGATCTTACATTTTCGTATTGACGAGAATGTTGGATCTTACAAAATCGGTGCGCCGAAAATGTTAGATCTTACAAAGTCGGCGATCTGACAAATACGTCACAGCATATATATATAGTATTAGTGGCAGCTATGATTGTGGTAGCTGTTATTCTTCTAATATACAAAGGAATATATATATTAAATTAGTACAATTCAGGAGAAACGCTTTATTTTCATAGTGATGAGATGCACAGTAAAATTCTCTTCTTATGAGTGATATTGTTCATATTCTGTTCTCTTTTCACTGGAGCTCGATTATGTCAACGCTTACATAATCTAGTTCATATCTCTTAATATATAAAGTTGAACTTTTCACCCCTTCAAAATATTCTGGCGCCTTATTCAATTATATCATTGCGTAGATCATATATCATATATCATATGGTATGATAGAGCTAATAGCTATTGAAATACCGCGATGCACATATATATAAAATCATACTGATCTTGCCTAGCTAAATAAAATGTTCTTGAAAATCAACTTTATATTTAATGTCCAATTCTCCCTTCATAATTCTCCTTTTTTTGAATTTGGGGGAAGACGTCCCACTCACGTCGTCGTCACCACGTCATCTTCAACAAAGTTCAGAGCTCTAACATCTAGTTTAAAGGATATCATCTTTAAAGAATAATGACATATTACTAACGCTAACAGTAGGCCCAAGTCTGCGAGCCAACATCAGCTTTTTAACATCTCTACCAAATCTCCAGTCATCAACCACCTCTTCAAAGCTTCTGCGCTTTGCATGGGCTTCAATATCATCAAACTTCTTCTTAGTTTCAGCCCAATCCTTGACATCATAGAGAACACATTGTGATATATGGAAATTGTGGTAGTTTGGTATCACTTGTAGATATTTGACCGCCTCATTTGCAATTGGGCCTCGAAGCCATATAAAACAATCAGAAGGAGTACTGAGATCAATCTCTATTGAAGAATCATCATCCTCAAAGACATGCTGGCCTTTATAAATAGTCTTTTCTCGATTCCCTGTTGGGCTGGCCATTTCGCTTTCAATATGAGAGAGGGCATGAAGTAAGCTCTCATCTTTAATCAATTTGTCTATCCCGTGTAATATTTCAACCTCTACACCTTGTAGTTGTATAAGTTCAACATATTTAAGAGGTTGTAGGTTTTGTAATACATCATAAGAAGGAAGGGAAACATATAGCAGCTTTGGAAACGAAAACTTCAGGGAATTCAGAGACCACTCTTCTGATACTGATGTGTTTAGCATATCTGAGCCACAGACGTCAATTGTGATTAAATTGGGGAAATGAAACTTGGAAGTGTCAACTTTATGACATCCCCAAAAGTTCAGATAGCTAATGGTTGGGCTGTAGAATTCAATATTACTGAATACCTCGCAAAAATCTAAGCTCATGTAGTTGATGTAATTGACACACTCCTTCTTATACGGAAGAGGGACATGATAGTGACTGAAAGGGTTGTGATTCAATTTCCTTGCTCCCAAATATACCAGAGTTCTACCATTTATTGAAGCAGGCTGTAGTCTCACCTCATCTGTATAGCTTGTGTCGTATATATCTCTTCTTTTTGGTTCAGATGGTTTTCTCAAGTAGTTCCAAAGCTTTGTCAGTGAGTTTTCCTGTGGATCATCGTGCTTCAAACCAAAGCACCCACCCAACATCGGCATGATACCGCTGGCATGAGAGTGTTGGTAGATAATATTTACCTTGCCATTTTGAAGGAAGTTAATCTCTGGATCGTTGAGTTTGAATTCAGATATTGTGGTGACCAAATCTTTGTTGTTGGTATAGATTTCATGAAGCTTCAGCTTCAAAGAAAGTGGGACATCAGGAGTGCTCAAGTGCTTATCAGAGGCAAGCAGAACAGGATCAATGTTAAAATTTACCACTGTTGAAAGTAAGTGATTCTGATTTGAAACTGAGAGTGACACGAAGAAGTTGGTTATATCATCCAAGTCCTCGATATGCTCGAAGATAGCAGCAATCAGTTCAACTGGTAGTTGATCGATGAAGAAAGTCATCCCAGCGTTACAATAAATGATTTACTATGAGATGTGAATACATAAGATACATAAATCAAGAAGAAGACATCTGTATTTTTATAGAGTGATATTTACTCAAGAATGAGAAGAAAACAGAAAGTAGAAGAAATCGTAAAACAGAAAATTCATATTGGACTCCAGCCGCAGATTTGGGTGGCTAGTGAAACTTGGGTGGCTAGTGTTTGTTGTTCTTCGTCTACGCTGTCATGTAATCTCTTGATCTGAGTCTTCTGATAAGAGCTTGTAATAGGAGTCATACGACCAGATAATTGCAAGCTATAGAGACCTGAAATGTGAAATATAACTTTATACAGTGCTGAATTATAACACAAAAACAACGTCAGTTTCAATTTCCCAATCTCTTCATGTCAGCTAACAAAGACAACAGCTCAGTTTATAACGAGTTTCAGCATTATTATTGGATATCTTGTCACTGAATCACCAACAAAGTTATAGCACCTTCAAATAACATCTTTAAAGCAAAATGTCATCTGACGAATGCTAACTGTAGGATCTGTCTTAGCTTTCAAAGCCAGCTCCAGATATTCAACATCTCTACCAAATCTCCAGTCTTCAACCACCTCTTCAAAGCTTTTACGCTTTGCATGGGCTTCAACAGCATCAAATTTCTTCTTAGTTTCAGCCCTATTATGGATATCATAGAGAACACCTTGTACTTTATGGAAATCGTAGTAGTTTGGTTTCACTTGTAGATATTTGACCACATCATTGGCAATCGGGCCTCGAAACCATATAAAACATTCAAAAGGAGTACTGAGATCAATCTCTATTGAAGAGTCTTCATCTTTGAAGACATGTTGACCTTTATAAATTATCCTTTCTCGGTTCCCTGTTGGATTGATCATTTCGCTTTCAATATGAGAGAGGGCATGAAGTAAGGTGTCATCTTTAACCAATTTGTCGATCCCGTGTAATATTTCAACCTTTACACCTTTTACCCTTATCAAGTCAACAGATTTAAGAGGTTGCTGCTTCTGAAATGCATCATAATGAGGAAAAGAAACAAAAGACAGTTTGCCTGATATTGATGGGTTCAGAATATCTGAGTTACTGACGTCAATTGCCGTCAGATTGGGAAAATGAAACTTGGATGTGTCAACCCTATGACATGCCCAGAAGCTCAGAAAGTCAATTGTTGGGCTGTAAAATTCAACGTTACTTAATAGCTCACAAAAATCAAAGCTCATGTAGCTGCGATCATTGGCAAACTCTTTTGAGCATGCAGATGGAACATGATAGTGGCTGAGAGCAGTATGGTCTAACTTCCTTGCCCCCAAATATATAAGAGTTCTTCCTTTTATTGTATCAGGCTGTAGACGTATCTCATCTGTATAGCTTGTAATGTATATATCTGGTCTTCCTTTCGGCTCAGATGGTCTTCTCAGGTGGTGCCAAAGCTTTGTCAGTGAGCCTTCTTGCGGGTCATCATGCTTAAAACCAAAGCACCCACCCAGCATCGGCATGATACCACTGGCATGAGAGTGTTGGTAGATGATATTTACTTTGCCATTTTGAAGGAAGTTAATCTTTGGATCGTTCAGTTTGAATTCAGATATTGTTGTGACCAAAACTTTGTTGTTGGCATAGATCTCTTTCAGAGTTTGCTTCAGGGAAGGTGGGACATCAGGAATGCTCAAGTACTTATCAGAGGCAAGCAGAACAGGATCAATATTGAAGTTTACCACATTTAAGAGCAAATAATTCTGATTTGAAACTGAGAGTGACACAATGAAGTTGGTTATATCATCCAGAGCTTCGATATGCTCGAAGATAGCAGCAATGAGTTCAACTGGTAGTTGATTGATAAAGAAAGCCATTCCAATGTCACGAAAACCTCTATGATCAGACTGTTATTACATGATATCTCTGAGATAAAGCAACAGGAGGAGTCATCTATTTTGAGTAGAGTGCTATTCACTCAACAAGGAGAATGAGAAGGAAACAGAAAGAAGAAGAAATCGTAAAACAGAAAAATCATATTGGAATTCAGCCGCACATGATACCTGAGTGGCTGGTGAAATTTGGGTGTGGCGATGTACTACTAGGTTTTAAGATTTTGAGGTCTATATGAATTAGCCAAAAAATTAGTTTTGTATTGTAAGTTATACTCTTTATGCTATATCTTCTTCTCTTCTCTTCTCTTCTCTTCTCTTCTCTTCTCTTCTCTTCTCTTCTCTTCTCTTCTCTTCTCTTCTCTTCTCTTCTCTTCTCTTCTCTTCTCTTCTCTTCTCTTCTCTTCTCTTCTCTTCTCTTCTCTTCTTGATTCTCTTGATCCTTCTTGTTTATTTTAGAGATATCATTCACTCATCTTGGTTGTAATTAATTTTATAGTATGAATATTTGATTGAATCAGTTATAAATCCATCTGAGGGTATTATCACCTTTGATGAGATTTCCTTCTTGTCTTTTATTGAAACATTTTTTAATCCTTTCATGATGATCACATTCAATCAATCTCTATTGAGGTAATTCAAACTTGAAGCCCTTCATAACTTTATAATAATAGATGTAAAAGAAATCACTATAAAGTGCAGTTTGTATCAATCCTGCAAAGATGGCGATTTTATCCATTTGACCCTCTGAATACCATCTATATATCCAATTTGGGATATACATTGTTCTATAGAGTCCCAATGCAAAGATATAATGAATGTTTAAATTTTTCAAATCATTGGAATTCCCAGAACTGGAATTCTTTTGTAATAGGAATAATTGTGGTAAGATGGCAACACTTTCTAACCATATACTGAAAGACCATAATATTTCCAATATTGAGTATTCATAATTGAATATTAAACTCATTACACCAGAACCTAATAATAAATATTCGAATTTGAAACCTGTTGATTCATCTTCTATTTGTTTTGGATATTTGTAATACATGAGGTAGACGATGTAGATGGATGAATTGATGAAGAATAGTTTCATCAATGTGTTATATAACGAATACCATTTGAATGTCAAGTCAATATATCTTGTTAAAAAGACAAGGGCATAGCAGCACTGGGTTCTGAAACTGATTCCCTTGATGGAGTGTAGGGTGGAGATGTTCTTGATGAGGATGAGAATGGATGCCAAATGGGCAAAATCACCACACATTCTAAAAACATTCAGCATTGTTTAATTTGTTTAATTTGTTATTTGCTTAAGTATTGTTATGTGTTCTTTGTTGATGTTTTCTGATTTGATTTGTTGTCATTTTCTCAGAAATTGAAAAAAAAAAACTGAAAATCACGTGACTTTTTATTTTTGTGTTATCCTCATTTAACCATGATGATTACCCTACTTCTCTGACTTTCCATCTATAGCGCTTATGCACTATTAGCTGCCTTAGTCAACGTGCACTTTCTGGTTGAAATCCATT
>JAKTWV010000105.1:0-17140 GCA_030582235.1 Ruyongia ponderosae | reverse complement strand
TTGTTTTTTTTTTTTTTTTTTAATTGTTAAAAGATTTTTTTTTTTTTTTTTTTTTTTTTTTTTTTTTTTTTTTTTTTTTGGTAAAACACTTCAACAAATAATTTATTGCAAAATGAGCTAATATACAAACCAAAAATGATATAAATGATAATACCATATGAGAATTCTGCCCAACAGAATTTATATTTTTTAGTAACCATAACAAAAACAACAACTTCAAAACGATAGTAACAGACTTGTCTAATGAAGACAAACAAAATAGGTATAAAAATTTCAAAAGTAGAACTGAAGTAAATGAAAATAAATAAATAAAAGAAATGAAAAAACCCAAAAAAAGATCAAGTTAATAAATACAACTGAGCTAAAATGCCAATCAATGACTGATAAAGTGCTTCAAAGTTGTTAACATGATTGAATGACACACGTTCCCATCCTCAAACTTTTCTTCCCTGATGTTAATTGAACAAAGACAACTTGATTTATTGAACAAAGATTTTTATAAAAACAACAAAAAACTGTAATATGAACATTCTGAGCCAAACTAATTGAGATCAGTCGCTAATAGTAGCGCCACGGTATCTTGCAGAGTATTGGTGAATGAATGATAAACATTTTGATGATGAAACTATGATTCTTGATATGATAATCAGTTGAATGAACTTTCAAAAACGTGAAGAAATAATAAGTTATGACAGTAGGAAGTAATGATAATAGTAATAGTAGTAGTAGATAAGGGAGCAAAAGGCCCTTAAGACCTTGTATTTTCTTCTCTTCATTTTCTTCCAATAAGACCAACTTATTCAAGTAAAACAAAGTCATTCAAATCAAATGAATTTGAAAGCGCTTCTGGATTACGCAACTCTTCAATCATATATACGTTACTCGGGTTACTCTTCAATCAAACACCCAGACACCTCTCTAAAAATTCAGAACTCTGAATTCTGATTTGCCACCAAACCAACTTGACTATATTCTGCTTTCAACAATAGAACAATAGAACATCACAAGCCTTGATTGATTGATCATGACTCCAGAGATTAATGATCCAGAGACTAATACAAGTAACACAATTCCTTACAGACCAGAACTCAAGGTAATTTTCTCAAAAAACATAAAGCTGGAAATACTACCATTACTCTATCAAGAACTTCAGAAAGATTTGAGAGAGATTAATCTCTGGGAATGTTTTAGAAATGTCAATTTTGGTGATGATGTGATATTGAGTAATACAGATGAGAAATACTTGTTGCTATGGCTTGCCACAGCGATACATTACGACTTGTTCCGGTTCAATCAATTTTGCACAGATGGAGAATTCACTTCTGAAGCCATTGCAGCTGCTAAGAAAAGAAGAAATGATGCTATAAATACTTACAAATTCATACTATTGACTCCTAACTTAACGTTTGAAGTGGAGTCATTTGGTGGTCCGTCACATTCTCAATCAATTACAAGGAATGCCGCTCTCATGAAAGACATCACAGTCATGAAAACTTTGCCAGATATAGAGTTGAGAAAGCGTCAAATTGATAGATTGAATAAGGTGATGAAAGAAAGTACGGCTGCCAGAGGTAAAGATATTTTTCTTCTCATTAAAGATGTTTGCAACCAATTGTCAGCCATCACTGGTGGGTTCTGCGTGAAAATGGAGAGCTTGATACAACCTGGTGAGAATACAGTTATCGCTCCTCTCATTCGTGAGCAATATTTGAAACCAGTGGCAAATCTTTTGGACACATTCAGCTCAGGTTTGGTTACTCTTCTAAACTCCCAAAGATCAAAGCCCTCCAACAAATTTGGTATATGCTCAGGTATTGAATTAAGACATGTTATGTCTCAAATGCCAGACTATTTGTTTCAAATGCTGGTTGCAAAAATTCTTAAACTGTTGTCAGTTGGTGAGATCAAAGGTCCGTTAGTAAAGAATGCTTTGATTTCTGACTCGTCTGGTTCTCCTACCGGAACGAGCATTTTGAAACAAATACTGTTTTACATGTGTATTTACTGGCAAGAAAATGGCATACTCACTGACGGAGTCAATACTATTTTGGTACATGCCAACAATATTGGTCCAGTGCCTGCTAGTTCAATGTCGGGATTGCGTATTCATAATAAACCTGTTGTTGCAATGGAACTTTTTGAGGTTAAAGATTGGGAGATTTACCACTTAAATGAACCAATGGGCCATAAGGATATCATGAAAATGATGACGCCACGATTGTTGATGGCCATTATTTCTATCCCATCCGAAGAGCCAAATGATGAGTTGGTTAGGGACACGGCTTTGGAGCTCATGATCAAAGCTATTTTCAAAGATGGGGAAACTGTTAATAAGCTTATGTCTCGCACAACATCAGGCCAATCTGAACAAAGTCTAGATCAGATGAGAAGAAATGATGTTCAATTGATGGTTCGAATTTTGAATCAGGACTACTTGGAAATTCCTGGTCAAGATGTTCTTACAACATTGAAAAGACCTACAGACAAGAAGCCTAATATGGTGGCCTCTCTTGATTACCATACTTTCAAAACCTTAATGGAGAATGGTTCAGAATCTTTGATTAATGAAGGTAATGAGAATCGAAAGGTTATTCTCAAAATTCTAGATCCATCTTGCATAAGAAGTTACTACAAAAATGAATACAAGGGAGAATTATCTGACACTACCGATGAAGAGTATAAAGATTTCGAATTAGACTATATTCTAAATCATTTTATGAATGAGGTGTTGTGCTATCTGATGATTGACAAACATAACAAGGATGTAAACACAAATACAAATGACAAGATCAATGCATGCCAACTGTTAAGTTATGGGAGAGCTCGAGGTCCAGGGTTCTCTGGATATTATCTCGCAATAGGTGAGTTGGATTTCATTGATGATATTCCAAGCACTGAAGAGGAGTTTGATTTGGGATCTGAACAATTGAGATTGTTACATAATTTGGGAATAATCCATAATGATATAGCTGACGCGAACTATAATTGTTGTGTTGATAAAAAAACACATTCCTTTTATTTTTATGATTACGATTTCGCCAGAATCAGAACCAGGTATGGAAATCGAGATGATAATGATGATACGGATAATAATATTGTTAATAATGATAATAATGATGATAATGATGGTGGTGATGATGAATATGAAAAGGATTTTGAGAGCTTGGAGATCGAGGAAGATGATAGATATAGATATTTTAGGAATGATATGTTGCGTTTAAATATTGAACGCAATCTTCCTAGATCTGCTGGTACAATTGGTACAAGAATTACTGAGAATACTGATGAAATGTCTCTAATTGAAACTGAAGCAACTTCTGACACCTCTGTGGTGAGCGATAACGAGGTCGATACCCATCTTAGTTGAATCTTCATTATGAGCCTATCCTGAAATATGAACATCGCTCTACTTTTTTGCGCGTACCAAGCTGTCAAAGTAAGCGTGCTACCATCTGCTAATATATATTTGCTTGATTTCACCCCTAATAGCAACTAGTAGAGTCCGCAACTTTCTAATGACTAGCGTACCATGAACAGATTGAGGATTGAGAGCAATGGCACATTAAGTTATCTCCTCTAACAATTAAGATTTATATCTGGTATAGATACACTAGTTTTCAATGATTGATCATTTGGTCACAGGTACAGAGAGTGTAGAAGCATATGGCTGTCATAACTTCATTTTCATATTAATGATAACTTGCTACGTACTTATTCTATATCATTCTCCTCTGGAGTTATGAAAATTAATCAAAATCTTTGCATTAATATATAAAAATCATAAAACGTATATGCTCTCAGCTTTCATACCATTTGTTCTATAATTTCACATAGGACATCCAATCACAAACATATACCATCAAACCATTCATCAAAGATTATCATTGGTTATTAGTGTTGTTACTCTTCAAGAAGTGCTTTCCCTTACTGAAGATCCCCTTAGCACCCTTCTTCAAACTTTGAGCATGAACACCAGGGTCTTGAAACACTGAACTCTTCGTCAAGATATTTGGTAATAAATGCTTTGAGGAATTCGTACTGCTTGGATTGGCTGCTGAATCCGCATATGCCTGTTTGACAATCTTGGAATGCTTTATCTCAATCTTATAATATTGTAAATTGGGTTGTTCATTCATTAATGAAAGCCAATTGGATAATCCAGATTCATAACTGGTTTCATTTTGACGGAATAACTCTAATGTCTTGATATTACGTTCATGATTGTTGATATTAGCAGGTTTGAGGATTTGAGTAATATCATAATTTGGTCTGGCATTTGTTGGTGTTTGTAATGTGGTTGGAGCACTGTGTGGTGTGGTAGCATCAGTATTAGTTGAAATGGCTAATGATTTGGCCGTTGTTGATGATGGTATATTTGTTGACATTGGCGTTATGTTGCTGTTGCTATCATCACCCTTTGATCCATCATCTACACTCACCAAATCACTATGTTTCTTGATATAGCCACTATCATCATCATTGTCATTATCCTCATCTTCATCATCATCATCATCATTGTCCTTGTTATTTTCATTATATTCATTATTATATTCATTGCTATCACTATCATCACTCAAGTTCTCATTTTTGTAGTTATCATCATACTGTAAGGATCTCGACCTGCGGTATGCCTGTTCGATATCACTGACATCCTCATCAGCTTCATCATGCACTTCAATGATTTCACCTTGAGAATTTCTGCTATACTTGTCCAGGCTTGGCAATGGGGGTGTAGAAGTAGATGCAATGAATTGATCTCTGAAACTTTCAGTATTTGGTCTCCAATGACCAAAGTTTATAGACATGGTGGCATTCAATCCGTCATTGGTACTACCAGAAGTACCTGCACCACCAGTATTATTTGTGCTGATTCCACCTTCTTCCTCAGAATAATGATGAATTGATGGATCCCTTGCATCACTTGTTGTAGAATATCTATACTATGTGATCTTTCACGTCTATCTGAACCTTCAGTCTCTTGCGTTTCATTAGCATCAATAGGATGTGTTAAGACATCATTGACATGGTTTTCTCCGTCTTGATATTCATCAAAATAACTATTAACAGAAGAATAGTATTGAGAGTCTGGTCTAGTAGATTGATCTGCAGGGACAGGTGTCGACAATGATGATTCGGATTCATGTTCAATTGTTGGTACTATTATAGATGATGATTCCTCTGGTAAAGTTTCATAAGGTGTAGCAAATTCACCTGTAACATCAAATTTCGCATGGTCATCATCATTATTGATAATTGAACTCAGATATGCATTTTCCTCAAGCATGGCATCACTGACGTATGCATTCAATGAACTTGCTGATGTATCCCTTGATATTGATGAGTTTGAAGCATGTTGGACGTTCAAATTGTCGGAATAACCGATACCTGGGACTTCTTGAATGGAGGACTCATCGCCAATATGTAATGTATCTGTATCTGAAACATATTGAACATCATCAACGGGATCATCAATCTCAATAGAATGAATTGGGTGTTCATCATGAATACTCTCATGTTCAGTAGAAATTGTGTTCTCCTCGATGTGCTTGATATCATCATCAATATCAACCTCGACGGCAGTAGGTACAGGCTCAACGATCCCTGTCTTGTATAATGTTCTCTAATTTGTTGATCTCTAGCATGTTTATTGGTTTGTGAATATCTTTCCAATATAACTGGCTGTAGATGTAGATGTTCATTGAAATCGCTCTTGTTATCATTGGTAGATTTTGCGTTGTTACTTTTCAGCAAAAACACCCAGACACCTCTCCAAAATTCAGAATTCAGAATTCAGAATTCTGATTTGCCACCAAACCAACTTGACTATATTCTGCTTTCAACAATAAAACAGCACAAGCCTTGATTGATTGATCATGACTCCAGGGATTAATGATCCAGGGATTAATAAAAGTAACACAATTCCTTACAGACCAGAACTCAAGGTAATTTTCGCAGAAAACATAGAGGAAGTACTACCATTACTCTATCAAGAACTTCAGAAAGATTTGAGAGAGATTAATCTCTGGGAATGTTTTAGAAATGTCAGTTTTGGTGATGATGTGATATTGAGTAATACAGATGAGAAATACTTGTTATTATGGCTTGCCCGAGCGATACATCGCGACTTGATCGCGTTCAATCAACGTTCCTCAAACCTAGAATTCAATTCTGAGGCTATTGCAGTTGCCAATGCAAGAAGAGAAGATGCCATAAACACATACAAGTTCATACTACTAACTCCAAATTTAACGTTTGAAGTGGATTCATTTGGTGGTCCGGCACATTCTCAATCAAATACAAGGAATGTCGCTCTCATGAAAGACATCACAGTCATGGAAACTTTGCCAGATATCGAGTTGAGAAAGACACAAATTGATAGATTAAATAAGATGATGAAAGAAAGTACGGCTGCCAGATCAGGTAAAGATATTTTTCTTCTCATTGAAGGTGTTTGCAACCAATTATCAGCCATAACTGGTGCGTTCTGCGAGAAAATGGAGAGCTTGATAGAACCTGGTGAGAATGCGGTTATCGCTCCTCTGGTTCATACGCAATATTTGGAACCAGTGGCAAATCTTTTGAACTTATTCATCTCAGATTCGATTACTCTTCTAAAATCCTCAAGATCAATGCCCTCCAACAAATTTGCTAGATGTTCAGGTGTTGAATTGAGACATGTTATGAGTCAGATGCCTGACTTTTTGTTTCAAAAGCTGGTTGCTGAAATTCTTAAAGTGTTGTCAGTTGGTGAGATCAAAGCTCCATTAGTAAAGAAGACTTTGATTTCTGATTCATCTGGTTCGAATGCTAAAGCAACCAGCATTTTGAAACAAATAATATTTTATATGTGTATTTACTGGAAAGAAAATGGCATACTCACTGATGGAGTCAATACCATTTTGGTACATGCCAACAATATTGATCCACTGCCTGCTAGTTCAATGTCGGGATTGCGTATTCATAATAAACCTGTTGTTGCAATGGAACTTTTTGAGATTGAAGATTGGGAGATTTACCACTCAAATGAACCAATGGGCCATAAAGATATTATGAAGATGCTCACTCCAAGGTTACTGATCGCCATTGTTTCTATCCCATCCGAAGATCCAAAAGATGAGTTGGTTAGGGACAGGGCTTTGGAACTCTTAATCAAAGCTATTTTCAAAGATGGAGAAACTGTTAATAAGCTTTTGTCTGGCACAGCATCAGATCAGTCTCAAAGTATTCTAGAACAGAACAAACGAAAGGATTTTCAAACATTGATGGTTCGAATTTGGAATCAGAACTACTTGGAAATTCCTGGTCAAAATGTTCTTACAACATTGAAAAAACCTTCAAACAAGAAGCCTAATATGGTGGCCTCTCTTGATTATAATACTTTCAAAACCATAATGGAGAATGCTTCAGAATCTTTGATTAATGAAGGTAATGAGAATCGAAAGGTTATTCTCAAAATTTTAGATCCATCTTGGATAAGAAGTTACTACAAAAATGAATACAAGGGGGAATTGTCTGACACTACCGATGAAGAGTATAGTGATTTCAAATTGAACTATATCCTAGATCATTTTATGAATGAAGTGTTGTGCTATCTGATGATTGACAAACATAACAAGGATGTAAACACAAATGCAAAAGACAAGATCAATGCATGTCAATTGTTAAGTTTTGGGAGAGCTCGAGGTCCAGAGTTCTGTGGATATTATCTAGCAATAGGTGAGTTGGATTTCATCGAGGATATTCCAAGCACTGAAGAGGAGTTTGATTTGGGATTCGAACAGTTGAGATTGTTACATAATTTGGGAATAATCCATAATGATATAGCTGACGCGAACTATAATTGTTGTGTTGATAAAAAAACACATTCCTTTTATTTTTATGATTACGATTTCGCCAGAATCAGATCAAGGTATGGAATTGGTGATGATAATGATGATAATGATGATAATGATGATAATAATAATGATGATGAGAATGATGGCGTTGATGATGAATATGAAAAGTATTTTGAAAGTTTGATGATCGAGGAAGATGATAGATTTAGATATTTTAGAAATCATATGTTGCGTTTGAATATTGAACGCAATCTCCCTAGATCTGCTGGTACAATTGGTACTAGAATTACTGAGAATACTGATGAAATATCTCTACTTGAGACTGCAGTAACTTCTGACACCTCTGTTGTGAGCGATAACGAGGTCGGTATCCATCTTAAATGAATTTTTGTTATGAGTTATGAGTCATGAATCGTGGCTATTATATATCCTGAAATATGAACATCGCTCTACTTTTTTGCGCATACCAAGCAGTAAAATCAAACGTGCTACCATCTGCTAATATATATTTGCCTAATTTCACCCCTAATTGCAACTAGTAGAGTCCGCAACTTTTTGATGATTAGCGCACCAACAGATTGAGGATTGAGAGTAATGGCCCATGAAGACAATATCCTCTAACAATTAAGATTCATATCTTGTATAGATACACTAAGTATTCTCGATGATTGATTCATTTGGTGACAGGTGCAGAGAGTGTAGAAGCATATGATTCATGGCTGTCACAACTCAATTTTCATATTAATGATAACTTATTACTTACTCTATAACGTTTTCCTTAAAAGTCATCAAAATAAATCAAAATCTTTGCATTAATATATAAAAAATCATAAAAAACGTATGTCTCTCTCAGCTTTCATACCATCAATTCTATAATTTCACATAGGACATCCAATCACAAACGTATACCATCAAACCATTCACCAAATATTCTCATTGGTTATTAGTGTTGTTACTCTTCAAGAAGTGCTTCCCCTTACTGAAGATCCCCTTAGCACCCTTCTTCAAACTTTGAGCATGAACACCAGGGTCTTGAAACACTGAACTCTTCGTCAAGATATTTGGTAATAAATGCTTTGAAGAATTTGTACTGCTTGGATTGGCTGCTGAATCTGCATATGCCTGTTTGACAATCTTGGAATGTTTGATATCAATCTTATAATATTGTAAATTGGGTTGTTCATTCATTAACGAAAGCCAATTGGATAATCCAGATTCATAACTGGTTTCATTTTGACGGAATAATTCCAATGTCTTGATATTACGTTCATGATTGTTGATATTAGCAGGTTTGAGGATTTGAGTAATGTCATAATTCGGTCTGGCATTCGTTGGTGTTTGTAATGTGATTGGAGCACTGTGTGGTGGTGTGGTGGTGGTATCGGTATTAGTTGAAATGGCTAATGATTTAGCTGTTGTTGATGATGGTATATTTGTTGACATTGGCGTTATGTTGCTGTTACTATCATCACCCTTTGATCCATCATCCACACTTACCAAATCACTGTGTTTCTTGATATATCCACTATCATCATCATCATCATTGTCATTATCCTCATCTTCTTCATCATCATGATTGTCCTTGTTATTTTCATTATATTCATTATTATATTCATTGCTATCACTATCATCACTCAAGTTCTCGTTTCTGTAATTATCATCATACTGTAAGGATCTCGATCTGCGGTATGCCTGTTCGTTATCACTGACATCCTCATCAGCTTCATCATGCACTTCAATGATTTCACCTTGAGAGTTTCTGCTATACTTGTCCAGGCTTGGTAATGGGGGTGTGGAAGTAGATGCAATGAATTGATCTCTAAAACTTTCAGTATTCGGTCTCCAATGACCAAAGTTTATAGACATGGTGGCATTCAATCCATCATTGGTACTACCAGAAGTAGCTGCACCACCAGTATTATTTCTGCTGATTCCACCTTCTTCCTCAGAATAATGATGAATTGATGGATCTCTTGCATCACTTGTTGTAGAATATCTATATTGAGACTCACTTCTAATTGAGAAACTACCAGTGGATAATGAGCCTGAACTATGTGATCTTTCACGTCTATCGGAACCTTCAGTTTCTTGTGTTTCATTAGCATCAATAGTATGTGTTAAGGCATCATTGACATGGTTTTCTCCGTCTTGATATTCATCAAAATAACTATTAACAGAAGAATAGTATTGAGAGTCTGGTCTATTAGATTGATCTGCAGGAACAGGTGTCGACAATGATGATTGCGATTCATGTTCAATTGTTGGAACTGTTGTAGGAGAGGATACTTCTGGTAAAGTTTCATAAGGAGTAGCAGCAAATTCGCCTGTAACATCTCTTGAAATGGTTTCAAATTTCGCATGATCATCATCATTGTTGATAATGGAACTTAAATATGCATTTTCCTCAAGCATGGCATCACTGACGTATGCATTCAATGAACTTCCTGATGTATCCCTTGATATTGATGTGTTTGAAGCATGTGGGACGTTCAAATTGTCGGAATAACCGATACCTGGGACTTCTTGAATGGAGGACTCATCGCCAATATGTAATGTATCTGTATCTGAAACATATTGAACATCATCAACGGGATCATCAATCTCAATAGAATGAATTGGGTGTTCATCATGAATACTCTCATGTTCAGTAGAAATTGTGTTCTCCTCGATGTGCTTGATATCATCATCAATATCAACATCGACGGCAGTAGGTACAGGCTCAACGATCCCACCATCAGTCAGGGATGAGGATTCGGTGATACTCTTGTCATAATGATTGTGCTCGTTGAAGGAATGGTGATCACGGCCAATGTGATATTCTTCGCTATCTTGATGTTCTTCAACTCCTTCTTGTTCTTGGTAATGAACTTCTTCTGCCAAAGCAGGGATGACACTAGGGACAGTGTCAACTGAGGTATCAAGTAGTTCTTCATCAGTATGATGATAGTCATCGTGAAGATACTCTGGTTCCTGAGTTTCAAACTTTTCTTCTTCTTGATCATGAGAACTTTCAAAGAGATGAGATTTGAAATGTCCTCCTGTTCTTGGAACATATGAATCTAAATCATCTTCATCTTCTATTATTTGATCTTGGTGTAATTCATTGTCGACATTGCTGTGTTCATTCATATCGCTGTATTCTTGTACTTCATGGTTGTTGTTGTCAATACTATGGTTCACAATTTGGTCATCGACATCAACATCATCATTCGCAATGTTGTTGCTTGAGTATGTATGTGTCTTTGCAACGTTCAATTCTTCGTCCTGATTTTCATAACTTGGCGCATCGCTGAGATCTTGATCTTGATCTTGATCTTGGTATTCTTCTTCGTACTGGAGCTGTTGGGTGTCTTGCTCAAGTTGTGGTTGAACTGGGCTAGAAATTGAGCGAGTATCTGTGGGAGATTCAACAGGGCTGAAATGGTTTATTGGTGATTGTGGATGCGATACTATTGGTGATTTTGGAGATGAAAGAATAGCTGATTTGAAATGTCCTCCACTTCTTGGAATGTACTCATCTTCATCATCTTCATTATTCTCATTATTATCATGACTCTCTTCGTAGTTTTCAGCAGGAACATTCTTTTCACTATCATAATCCGGGGTATGTACATATTCATCTTCCTGTGATCCAATGTTGAGGTTGTTTACTGATGTTGTCAATTCAGGTACTGGATCTTCATTACCAGCTGTTGTTATTGTTGATTTGGAGAATTGCTTCATTTGCTCTTGGGCCAATTTTGGGAGAGATGGAATCACGTTTTTTGGCACATTGCTGTAGTCTCCATCATGGTTGTCGTAATCGTCTCCATAATCTTCGCCATATCCTCCATCATCATTGTCATCCCTTTATGTTGATGTTGTTAGTATTTTAAAGCTTAGAACACGCGTGTCGCCCCCCTGAGGAACTGAGTGCAATTGACATACCAGTCGTCGCCGTCGTAGTTTGCAGCAGAGGCCTTGGCCCATCTCGTTGATTTCTGTCTCGCCACGTTCTCCTCGAAACTCATTATCTGAATATCCTTTTGGCTTTGTAGTTTGTTTGTATTTATTTTGGTGGTGCTGTCAAAGTTGATTTTGGATTTTGTTCTTTTTTTATTTTGGCCAGGAGGAAAAAAAAAAACGAAATGAAAATTTTGAAGATTCGAAGAAAGACCATACAAACAATTTGAGCTTTTGAACTGGATATACACACAATGGCTGAAGTAGTAAGTGGATATTGCACATCAAGTTGATAGATTAGATCACAAATATACTAACAAGCACAAAAAATTGCACATCAGTTGACACCAAAAGACATACTTTACTGCGGAGTCTGCTCTTTCCCACCAGAAGTAAGTATACAACACCCTAATATCAAATTGATCTAAATGAGCAACCAACTAACTAACTAACATCATGATTTTAGTATTGTGAATTTGGTGGTAGTATCAAGAAATGTAAACACTGGTTGGAAGAAAGCCATCCTGATTTGTACGCCAAACTATACTCTGAAGATGCATCATCATCAAACGTCGCTACATCAACATTATCCTTGGAAAAGCAAGAAAAGATTGAAAAGGAACTACAGAAATTACAAATAAAGGAAGAAGCTAAACAAGAAAGAGAATTACAAAAACTTTTAGCTTCAAAAGTCATCCTAAAGAGAATAGAAAGATCTAAAAGAAAACATGCCATTGCCATCTCAGGTTTAGAAGTGTTTGAAATCGATATGAAGAAATTAGCAAAGACATTCGCATCCAAATTTGCCACTGGCTGTTCAGTCACAAAGAATGCTGAGAAGAAGGAAGAAATTATCGTTCAAGGTGATGTTGGTGATGCCATTGAAGCATACATTGTTGGTCTTTTGAAAGAGAAGGGGTTGGACAACATCAAGGTTGAACAAATCGAGGAAAAGAAGAAGAAGAAGGCTGCTCCAGTCCCATAAATATATCAAGCATTACTTCAATCACTTTTGTTATCGACTTTCCCTTGCAAGCTTATTATAATATTCAGGTTTGTATTGGGGAATATATCATCTAGCTGTCATCATTATTACTATGTCTAATTAATTTACGTATGTTCTTTTTTGGCTCTATTCTCACACTTCTTTTTGGGGATGCGTATTTATCGTATCTCTGCATCGCATATAGGTTGTCCATAGCACTCCAACGATGGAAACAACCAGTCTTAATTGGAGTTAGAAACTTCTTGTAAACTTCTTCAAAGGAACTGCTGAAATGTGAACATCCGGACATTTCTGATTTCCTTCACCAAAAATTACGTCGAATCGAAAAATCGGCTTTGAATAGATAAATACCAAATCTTAACAAAGTCTTTAAGACAACCAATTGGAAATATGATATGGTCAAAGTAGTCAATGTTTCCGAGTCTTAGAGAAGAGATGTCTTGGTGTTTATTTCGAGGAGGTCAGATTATTTGCAGAGGTGAAGAAGGAGCATCTGTTTTGGTTAAAGCTTTGAATATTGAGTACAAGGTGTCCAATTTGATAGAAGTTTTGGATAAACAGAGGTTGGGTGATCCTGAAAATGGCGATGTTTCATTGGAAAATAATGAAGAATTGACTTCTCTTGTTGGATATTTTACTCAATTGCTTAAAATTGCAGAACAGGATTCATTAGAAAAGAGTATAATATCAACAAATTTAGGATATATCTTACAATTAATCAATCAACCTAAACAATCTATCCAAATTTTATTACAAAATCCACACGTTGATAATGTTACATCAAAGGCATTTCAAAATTACTCAAAGTCCCTAACTTATAAGAGACAATCCATATTAGCATCCGCTTATCAATCACTTAATGATATAGCATCAACAAAGAAAGCAATCTTAGTTGGTATCAATTCATATTCTACTATTCCATTATTATCACAAGTCTAGTCATCATATTGGTTAAATAAATTATATGATCAATTATTCATAATTGAACCAAATGCCTTAGTTTCAGATTTGAATATCATTTTCCAAAATAAAAATTTCATCATTTCATATATTAATCATCATACTTTACAATTCAATGATAAAGATCATTTATTAAAATTTGTTAAAGATAGATCAGAATCATTATTCACTAATACAAAATTTCCAAAATCTGATGAAGATAATAACATTGAATTAGAAGAATTCATAAGAGAAGTCAATGATTGTTCAATAATAAGCAAACCATTCACATTTTTACTCATCAATAAATCAATCAGTAAGACTTATCAATCACATATATTATTAAACACAATGACAAAGAATATGATCAGTTCTTCAAAGACATTGGAGGCTATTTCCAGTTTTGAAATTTATTTGGATTATGTTGAAAGCTATTACGTTCAAAATAATTATCAATATAATGATATCTTATCAATTTTGAATTTATATAAATTGGTTTTAGATTATATTTATTCTTTAATCAAATTGAAAAATTCAATTCCTAAAGATGATTTAACTCATTATAAACAAATCCTTTCAAAGTTTCAAAGATTATTATACAAGTTCCATGATGATAATGAATTGATAAGATTGGATTCACAATCATCCGTTAATGAAATTATTTCTGCATCAAAAAACAACAATGATGGAACTAGTACAATTGCATCATCTTCATCATATGCCATGAATAGTCTTTGTGTTAAATTATCAGGATTTTGGAGTACATTGGGTCTATTTACTGAGAAATTGATGGTTATATCATCAATGATGTCAGAGAATGGATCAAAGGGGATTACAGAATCATTAACATGTTTGAAAAATTCAATTTATTTTGATACAAGTAATTCATTATCTATATTCTATTATGCTAAATTATCAGCAATAACTAGAAATATATCAGATGCATATCAAATCTTGAAGGCGTTGTTATTAGTTGGTTTAACAGTGAAGGATTTGACATATTTCAAATCATGGCATTTATTGGCATTAGTGTTATCCACTGAAGAGAGTAAAGAGGAGAGTCTTAAAGTGATTAATTTCATTTTGAATGAAGTTGAAAGTTATTTGGAAGAAATAGGATCATCTGAAAAGATTTCACGTTTGAATTTTAGAAGAAGGTATGCATTCATACAGATTAAAATCACACAATTGGCATTATATGAATCTATTTATGGAATCAATCAAGCTGTTGATATCCTGCCTGAGTTGTTTTCACTTTTTAATAAGATATTTCCAGAATATATTGAGCATAATAGTGATGATGGATTACTCTCAACTAATGGGCATTCTAAGAGTCATGAAAACAAATCATTAAGACTTTCATTAAAAAAGACATTATCTATATCCAACAACAAATTGAAAACAACAATCAGCAAAAAGACCAACATACCATCATCAGCACCTTCATCTCAAACACATCATCGTCAACCATCAACATCAACAACAGCAACACCAGCACCACCATCAGCATCGTCAAATGTGAAGATCATTTCAAAACCACAAGCTCCAATCAATGTAAATGATCCAGCACAAGCTAAATTATTACAATCAATATGGTTAACCACAGCCAAGGTTTATTTCAATGCTGGTTCTTTTGATAATGCCGAAGAGGCAATTGCTGAAGCTGAGAAAGTCTTAGGCCCAACAGCTAAGACTAGATCAATACTAGGATTGTTTTTAATGAAGAGAAGACCAAAATTGGCTTTAGAAGAATTTGAAAAATCATTGGATTTGGAGAAAGATTCATTATTAGCGATTTTAGGTATTTCAAACTTGATTCTTTCTGAATCCTCTGCTTCTCCTTCTTCATCGTTATCATCATCAGACCCAGACTCGCTACCTTCATCATCTTCTTCCTTCTCCTCATCATCATCCTCTGTTATATTTGTAAACAAGAAGGATGAATTAGCAGCTGTTGCTAGAGTCAAATTATTGTTAGAGATATCAGTTGATTCATTCAAGGGTGCTTATACTTCTGAAGTATGGTACTTGTTATTGCTGATATATGACAGGATTGGAGATCAAAAGAGATTGAGAAACACGCTTTGGAAAAGCATTGAGCTTGAGGAAACGAGACCTGTGCGTGACTTTGATTGTATTGATCTGGAATAGTGTCGATATACTTCTTCATAGCCTATTTAAACATTTTGAATATATGAAAGCAGAACTAGACTATTATCGCTCTATAATGCCGATGTCAAAATTGCTAGTAGTATTTTGTAATGATCTCAGTTAACCTTGATCTTCAAGAGAAGCTCTAACTATACTAGTAGTAGTACCCATCATGATATTTTCCAAAATTACCCGCCTTTTCCCAAAATCAAAAAATCAAAAAATCAAAAAATCAAAAAATCAAAAAATCAAAAAATCAAAAAATCAAAAAATCAAAAAATCAAAAAATCAAAAAATCAAAAAATCAAAACAAACTTGACATCTTCACATTGGCCCAACAAACATTAGAACCTCAACCAAACTTTGAGTCAACAGTGTTCGTAACGAATGACATGCGCCCAAGGATACTCCAGTATGACCCTGAACTCAAGAAAATCTTCAAGGAGAAAAGGGAAGATATATTGGCAGCACTTTTTCAAGAATTACGGAAAGATTTGAGGCAAATCAATATTTGGAATTGCCTTCGCAACATTGATGAGTTTAGAGCTAGGATTCCATTGCCAAATATCCATCAAAAGTACTTGTTGATTTGGATGTGTGAGGCGATCGATCTTGACTTGTCGAGAATAAAATTAGCGGCAATAGAAGACCCAGAAGCTGGCGAAGGAAGAAGAGGAGACCTTTTCAACATATTTAAGTGGATACTTCTCACTCCAAACCTCAGATACGAAATTGGTTCATCTATTCCACCCCCAGGGACATTTGCAACGACTCGAGAACTGGTTATGAAAGACTTCAGACTGACTAGTTTGGGGCCAAACAATGGTGCGATAATAGAGAAAATTGATAGATTGAATAGATTGATCGATGATTTCATTAATTCAGATGCTTCAAGGCAAGGATCGATTTACTATATTACTAAGGTCGTTATAGCTGCTTTGAATTCAATTTACAATACTATCAATGGAGAAATAGAAGAGCTGAACTACCCTAATAAGCGAAGCATCATTGCGGATATAGTTAAACCAGAATATCTTATGCCAGGAATAGAAGCTACCAAGACTTTCACCCGTGAGGACTTGACTCTTCAAGAAGATAGGAAGTTGGTACCATCAGAGAAATTCACTAACTGTGCAGGATTCAAAATAAGCAACCAAGAATGCCCAGTTGCTGGTTTTAGTGTTAGTGCTTTTAGCTGTCAAAGTTCTCCAAGATTCACTGTGGATGTCAAAAGTCCTGATATTAGAAACATCTTGAAATCCACTGA
>JAKTWV010000104.1:0-23142 GCA_030582235.1 Ruyongia ponderosae | reverse complement strand
CAATATCAGATGCTTTAATATACCCATGACACTTATGAACGGTATTTCATTGGTATTGATGTTGTGAGTATGATTTCAAGTAGCGTACATTTCAAGTATTACTTTGGTAGTCGATCGGAGTCATCATAATAGTAGTATTAGTGAACATAAATTTTAGCTTGTTGTTTTCAATAGGTTGTTTGGGCTAATTTATTAACTCTGCTTGCTTGTGGAGTTTGCATAGTATTGTTAAGTGGATGTTGGTAGTGATTACAGCTACTCATGAGAGAAGTTATTAGTGTTAATGGTACGTACACCTACTGTTTTTGTGGAATGGAGATGAACTACTGTGAGAAAGACAGGGATTGAGATCGCTGATGGTTCGTTTTGTAAACATTTGTCGTTGTTTTGTTTACCTTTTTTAGACGCGTTGAATCGCCACCAACAAAGAATGCCTTTCCTCAGAACTGGAAATTGAAGATGATTTGAATTGATTTAATTTGAATAATTGAACAATTAGTGATTGTTGACTTCACTTGGTATCTCTCCATTCAAAACATTCCACTTTTGAGAAATTGCAAATACTAACAATTTCTGTATTATTTTACATTTTTAGTCGGTCAAGCTGGTTGTCAAATCGGTAACGCCTGTTGGGAATTATATTCTCTAGAACATGGTATCCAACCAGATGGATACTTACAAGACGGTCTACAAAGACCAAAGGGTGGTGAAGAAGGTTTCTCCACATTTTTCAGTGAAACAGGTTCAGGTAAATACGTTCCAAGAGCCCTTTATGTTGATTTGGAACCAAATGTTATTGATGAAGTTAGAACAGGTGCCTATAAGGATTTATTCCATCCAGAACAATTAATCTCTGGTAAGGAAGATGCCGCCAATAACTATGCCAGAGGTCATTACACCGTTGGTAGAGATCTTTTGGACGATGTTTTGGATAGAGTCAGAAGAATGGCTGATCAATGTGATGGTTTACAAGGGTTTTTATTCACTCATTCT
This sequence comes from Ruyongia ponderosae, assembly GCA_030582235.1. Lineage (NCBI taxonomy): Eukaryota > Fungi > Ascomycota > Saccharomycetes > Phaffomycetales > Wickerhamomycetaceae > Ruyongia > Ruyongia ponderosae. Next base: position 22,149 of record JAKTWV010000104.1, on the reverse strand, counting down.
TTAGGTGGTGGTACTGGTTCAGGTTTTGGTTCATTATTATTAGAACAATTAAGTTTAGAATATGGTAAGAAGGCCAAATTAGAATTTGCTGTTTATCCAGCTCCTCAATTATCTACTTCAGTTGTTGAACCATATAACACTGTTTTAACCACTCATACTACTTTGGAACATGCTGATTGTACTTTCATGGTTGATAATGAAGCTATTTATGATATTTGTAGAAGAAATTTGGATATTGGTAGACCATCAATTACTAGTTTAAACAATTTAATTGCTCAAGTTGTTTCATCAGTTACTGCTTCATTAAGATTTGATGGTTCATTAAATGTTGATTTAAATGAATTTCAAACCAATTTAGTTCCATATCCAAGAATCCATTTCCCATTGGTTGGTTATGCTCCAGTTGTTTCAAAGGCTAGATCCACTCATGAAGCCAATTCAGTCTCTGAAATCACTAATGCTTGTTTTGAACCAGGTAATCAAATGGTTAAATGTGACCCAAGAACTGGTAAATATATGGCTACTTGTTTATTATACAGAGGTGATGTTGTCACTAGAGATGTTCAAAATGCCGTTGCTCAAGTCAAGACCAAGAAGACTGTTCAATTAGTTGATTGGATTCCAACTGGTTTCAAGATTGGTATTTGTTATCAACCACCAACTGCTCCACCAACTTCAGATTTATCAGCTGTTTCAAGAGCTGTTTGTATGTTATCCAATACTACTGCTATTGCTGAAGCTTGGAGAAGAATTGATAGAAAGTTTGATTTGATGTATTCAAAGCGTGCCTTTGTTCATTGGTATGTTGGTGAAGGTATGGAAGAAGGTGAATTTACTGAAGCTAGAGAAGATTTAGCTGCTTTAGAAAGAGATTATGAAGAAGTTGGTCTTGATTCAATTGATGTTGAAGAAGCTGAAGAATACTAGATGTGTTCACCATTTTGACCTCTTTGTTCTTCCTCTAATTCTTTTGTTATTTCTGGTTCTCTTCTTTATCTGTGCTCTTTTTCGAAAGGAAAATTATGACTTGTTTGTTACTTGTCTTTTTCCCTTTCTTTATTTTTTTTATTATAAGGAATTACAATTCTTTTGAAGAGTGTGTTTATCCCTTTTATTATTATAATATACCCCTATCTTTACGTGCTTTTTACATCCTAATATCATTATTAAAAAACGTAATCATCAAATCATTAAACAAAAAAGTACATATCTATCCATATATTTCAAAGATCAAAGAATGAACTAGCACTCTTAATCTTCTTCTGCATCGTCACAACCTTTCTCTTCTTTACGACATTCGACGACGACGACGACGATTCTATACCTGAACCATTACTATTAGCATCACCATTAATATTTTGATGCTCCTTTTTGATATTATTTATCAATAACAAACCCTGATAAAACCCTCTGACATTCCCTGCATTCCATATCTTATCGTATTGTGCCTCATTGGAATTTCTATAGATATGATCTGTGAATTCAAAATCCATAATGTTGAAATCTATAAGTATGGTTTTTGGGTTCAATATTCTTGAATAGTTATCAATTTTGTGTTTTTTCAATAATATTTGTGTCTTTAATGCCAATGGTGCCTTTATTATAGGATCTTCATTCTTAATGACTCTCCAATTATCTAAATCTAACGTTCTATTATTATTACTGGCCATGTTTGATCTTGATTGGTGTAATTCTGTGGCCCATTCTTCCTTGATGTTGAAGTTCCTACCTGTTAGAAATTCAATGTATAACAGCTTGGAGTTATATCTTGAACCCTTTTGTAAATTTTGTAATTTTAATAAAGAATATTTAGAAACTTCTGGTAATATTAATATTTGTAAATTTGGCCATTTCCCTTCCTTCATTGCCATAACCCAATTATTTATAACCATATCATCTAATTGTCTACTATCATTGACTATCTTTAACGTTGTCAAGTTTTGTAAATCCGTTAATCTTAATAAATCATCATTATTCATTTCTTTAGAGATTTCAAGAATGATCAAATTATCAAATGCATTCATGAATGAATTCAATGATTTTGTGAATTGTAATGGATTTATATTACTGAAAGTTCTTTCAATTCTATGAATTGATGGGTTTGTGATTTGTAAATGGATGGTTTTGGCCTTTGAATGAGGTAATGCATTTGGTGATAAGTCATGACAGAGGAACCCCTGTTGGTTTGAGAATAGATTGGCAAACATTAAGAATAATTTGAATGAATCTCTTCTAAATTTAACAATATATTTCCATACAAATTCCCAAATCTCCCAGTTTGGATATTCATTCAGATGATAATTAGAAATGTATTTTTCATTTTCTGCTATTTTCATTGATGCCAATTGCTTCAATGAATACATCTTTGATGGTAATTTCTTTGATGTTAATTTATAACCATAAATTTGATCTTCCCATTCATAATAGGATTCAGTTGTATAATCTTTATGGATTCCACCAGATCCCACTTTTTTGAACCGTTCTTCAAACTCCAATTGATCGACATTTGGTTTATCCTTTTTGTTTCTTTCAAGATCAACTGAATCATCCACATCAAACAATCTAGCATTATTATTATTGACATTGTTGTTATTATTGTTATTGTTATTGTTGTTATTGATACCAGTCTTGCTGGCCAGTTTCCCATTCTTTTTCAGCCAGGCCAGCTTCCTCCTCCTGCTAACACTCCACGGGTTCTTTCCATCCCTGCCATTGCCAGCCATATCACACAACAGTCAAAACCTGACGCGTCAGCCAATAAAATCTCCTGAGGAAGCACCAAAATCTGAAAAATCTGAAAAAGTGGTTTGTATAAATTAAAAAAAAAAAAAAAAAAAAAAAAAGATCAAAAAAAAAAAAAATTTTAAATTTTAAACAAGACAACAAAACAACCAAAAACAAGTTGAACTATTTCTATTTCAAATCTAATTGAAAGATGGTGGGACTGGGTAAAAGGGACTTTATCTTTTCCAATTGGGCCAGGATCTTTTCGTGCAGGCCACAACTCTTTTTTCAGCCAAAAACACTTGACGAAATCGTCGATGTTGTCACGAGGGCAAACGAGGCAAAGACAACCATTTTGGTTGTAGGAGCTGGCCATTCTCCAAGTGATCTTGTTATGACAAATGAGTGGTTGATGAGCCTGGACAATTTCAAGCAGGTTCTTGATGTGAAATGGGATCCTTCTGGGCTTTTTGCCGATGTCAGTGTTGAAGCTGGGATCAGAATCTATCAATTGAGTGAATACTTAAAGACTCAAGGATTGGCTATGCAAAACTTGGGTTCAATCAGTGAACAATCTGTTGCTGGTATCATCTCAACCGGTACACATGGTGCTTCTCCATATCATGGTCTTGTCTCTCAGCAATACGTTGATCTAACCATTGTCAATGGGAAAGGTGAAGTTATTTATTTAAATTCTGAAACTAATAAGGATCTCTTCAGAGCTGCCCTATTGGGTCTTGGTAAAATTGGTATCATTGTAAAGGCAACAATCCGTACAATTCCTGCATTCAACATCAAATCTTCTGAAGAAGTCATTCATTTCCAAACATTGTTGGATAATTGGGATACTTTATGGACAAGTTCTGAATTCATTAGGGTTTGGTGGTTCCCATATGCTAAGAAATGTATTCTTTGGAGAGGTAATAAGACTGAAGAACCATTGAGTGCTCCAAGAGCAAGTTGGTATGCTACAAAGATTGGAAGATTGTTTTATGAAACTTTACTTTGGGTGGCTGTTCATATTTATCCACCATTTACTCCATTTGTTGAAAAGTTCGTGTTTAATAGACAATATGGTACTGTTGAAACACTGGGTAATGGTAATATTGCTGTTCAGAATTCAGTCGAAGGTCTTAATATGGATTGTTTATTCAGTCAATATGTCGATGAATGGGCTGCTCCATTAAGTAATGGTGTTGAAATCTTGAGAAGTTTGGAACATACCATTAATGAAGCTTATATCAATCATGATTTCTACGTTCATGTTCCAATAGAAGTTCGTTGTTCAAATACTACCATTGAAGAGTTTGAAGAAGAAGAAGAATCAGTAGTTGTCGATCAAGATAATGATGATCAAACATTGACTGCTGAACAATTATCATCTCCATCTGCCTCTATCAAATCAATCAAATCTTCAACATCATCATTCACTCCACCAACCACAACCACATCTGAAACAACACATACAACAACATATACACCAGATCTAACAAACCGTACCAAAATATCACCTGGTCCAATCAAGGGTAATAACTTACGTTCATACTTGGACAATACACCAAAACTCAAATATGTTCCATTATCAGACGTGACTAATTCACAATTAACACTATACATCAATGCCACAATGTATAGACCATTCCACACAGAAGTGCCAATCGGGAAATGGTTCAAGATATTCGAAGACATTTTAGGTGCAGCAGGTGGGAAACCTCACTGGGCCAAGAATTTCATTGGAAGTGTTGATTATTTGTCTCAAGTGGATGGCACTGATATTTCTAGTCAAGAGATTAAGACTTTGGAACAAGATTATAAAGATGGACAGATGAGAGGTTTTGCTAATGTGTTCAAAGAAAGCTTTGGGGATGATTTGTTGGAATTTCAAAAGATTAGAAGAGAACAAGATCCAAATGGTGTCTTTTTGAGTAATAAAGTATGGAGTATTAGAAATGGGATTATTACTTCAGAAGATTTATAATTGACGAATAGAAAGAAAGGAGGAGGAAGAAAAGAAAATTTATGATTTTGGAGTCAAAGTGTTATCGTTGGTGATTTATTCAGTTCAGTACAAAGTATGTTTTGCTTTGTGTGTTGTTTTGTTTGTTTGAAGTTTTATAGAATATTCTTTTGTTGTTCGTTTGTTTTCCTGATTTCTTGTCTATCTATCTATCTATCTTATGAGATAGTACTAACCTACGATGAAATAAATATAAATATATACCACAGTTGAAATAGTCTATTGATTTTGTCAAAGAGTAGAGTTTCTTGTATAGAAATTTTATAATTATGATTTCGATAAATTAAAGTTCAATGAAGGAATCTATCTGATAGTTTATATCCTTTACTTGAGAGGACATTGTGGTAAATATTATGAGTAAAGACGTTGGTTTTACATTTTGAAAATATTTGGTGTTTGGATGTAGCAGCGAAGTTTTGAGAAGGATTCAAAACAGAACCAAAACCAGTTCTCCCTTTCAACTTTTAACTCATCATCATCATCATCATCATCATCATCATGAATGCTCTTGACCCTGACAGAGATCCCATAGAAGCCAACAACATATATAGTGGTCTAATCGCTCAATGTGCCGCCGCGCTTCAATCTATGGGAAGAGCAAAAGATGATTTCACCACCTTAGAGAAATTCAATAACAATATCCATTTCAAAAGTTTCAAAGAACTGGTCTTGCAAACCCCAGGCATCCTCTTCCATTTTACCTTTACTATGAATGAGAAAGGCCAGTTCCTTTGCTACTACCAAGATAATGGACCAAAATTCATTGATGAGATTCTTGGTTTACATTTGCTGCCATTCCTAATGATAACACCCCTTCAAAACATCATTATAACCAATACAACTGCCACAAGAAACCAACCTCTATACCAGCAATTATCACAAGCATCCACTGGAGCGTCAGTTAAACTTACAATGGCTACAGTTAAGGAAATAAATTTAAAGTGTTGTAATCTCAATGAGTGGAATCGTACATTGATCAAATTTATCAATGCTTATCTTATCAAAATGAACAGCATGTCAAAGAAAGAGAGTTCTATCAAAAGAACACTAACATATATTTCCTCTGTATTTGGGCTAGTGAGATGTGGATCCCTCAAAGACTTCAAGGAAACCAGTTACCTTCAAAGCTCCATCAGTGATCTGGTCCTTGAACCTTCAGTTCTATTGTTCACATTGCTTGTTAATTCTTTTGATATTAAATCTATTGATTTATTAGACGGAACGTTAACTGAATCGGAGTGGTATAATGTTGAAGCAATTGATTGCTACTTGGAAAAAGAATCAAGTATATTTAATGTTGAAAAAAAAGTATCTCATCCAGACTTCTCTATCAACTTAATTATAAAGGTTCTAGAAGTGGCAACAGGTATCGTTTTTAAAATGAGGCAAAAGATACATATTGAAATCAAACAGAGGGTATATTCAGAGACTGTTTTGAATCTCTTTAAAGGGCCAGAAGGAAAGTTTACTTTGAATGCATCTGAATGTCAGGGGAATGATGATATTGCAAAATTCAACAAATCGCTTTGTCAAATACTCACTTACATGATCAGTGATGGCTGTAAAGTTGGTGCTTTGATAGACACAACTCACATATTGATACTCAAGTTTCCTGGTACTGGTACAACTGCTCAAACAATTATAGATAAGGTACAGGACCTAGAATACCAACTGCTTGAACTCAACAATGATCATATTGAAGGGGGAATGTTGTTCAATGCAGTTGGTGAGATTACCAGTACCATATTAATGGAACTGAAACGATGCTTGAGACCTCAAAACATCCAAAATCTTTTTAAGCAGCCTCAAGAGTATCAAGAGAACCAAGATCAAGGTAATGTTAGTGTTCCTGGCTCGTCAGCTTCATGGATATCTGACAGTGTCAGAAATTCTCTTGGTTTGGGTTCGTCACCACTTGGCAAACGTCCAAGATCTGCAGAAGAACTGGATGATCATGAACTGGATGTCTACAGCACTGTGCCAACAACGGCAAGAGACCCATTCGAACTTCTTTATGACGAATGGTTTGATCAATTGACTAATGGTGGTGAAAAGCCTATTATAGTTGATGCTTTAAATTATCCAAACATGAAATCATTCAAGATAAAGAAGGGTGCTAGTAATATCATTGAATTGAATCCAGAAGATGCTGAAGATATCTTTGGTAAATGTCATGATATAAGTAAGAATAGCTGTAATACTTTAGTCAAAATATTCAACCCTATTAGTTATTTCATTGCTGGTAATTATCCAAATAAAGAAACTGCCGTCTTGCACTCCAAACTGAGTGCTGAGAGAGAGTATAATGCTCTGAATAGAGTTACAAAATACTCCAATTGGTTTAATGATCAAGTGGAATCCAAAGAAGTTATAGATAATTTCAACAACTATATAAGAGAAAACAAACCTGGATTTCCAGATTTGAAAGATGTCAATTCACCTAAATGTTATGGTCATGGTTTGATAATTATTGAGAATTACTTTGATAAATTTGGATTGAAAAGAACTAATCATTTTACACCATCATTACAAGAATCTTCATCTATTGATTATAATGGTTGTGTGTTTGGATATTATGCTCTTATTGAAAAGTTGGAAAATGTTGTTGAAATGCCATTTCGAAGAAACTGGTGCCTAAGAGCAAGAAATGAGTATTTCAGTCTTAACAGAATTGGTATAACTCAAAACGATGTTCATACTAGAAATATCTTGGTCCAAAACATGAATGTTGATGTTGATGGTGATGTTGATGATGATATAAGGGAAGATGATGAAGGTCATAATAAAATTTATCTGGTTGATTTTGGTTTAGCAGAAATTCATAAAAATCAAGCTAAATGTGATGATCATGGTAATAGTAACTATTCAATCCATGAATGTCTTGAACATTCTGAAGATTGGTCTCTTCATTGTAACATGGATGTTGTCGATTTGAATGTTTTGATGCCATCAAAGGAAGATGAATTAGATTATCAATAAATTCTAATTATAACCGGTTTTCTGAGTGATTATTGAATGGGCCATAGCTATCTATTATTATAACTTCATCAACATATATACTGATTGCTATTTGAGATGACTGAATTGGTGTTTAAATTCAGTCGATTAGTGTTTATTTTTGCTTATTTTTGCTTATTTTTGCTTATTTTAAGAGAGATTTCCAATAGTGTTTTTTTGATCAAATGTAATTCTAGAATCGTTCTTTGTATTCTGTTATTGATTATCATCAATGTCACTCTATTTTCACCAAGATATAGCCATGATATCTATTGATTTATGCATCCAAATGTTCAAATATTGGTGATAAGTTTTGTACAAAGTATGTTTGCTTTGTGTGTGTGTGTCTTGTTTGTTTGGAAGTTTTATAGAATATTCGTTTCTTGTCTATATATCTATCCTATAAGATAGTATTAACTTACGATGAAATAAATATAAATATATATCACAGTTGAAATAGTTTATTGATTTTTGTCAAAGAGTAGAGATTCATGTATACAAATTTTATAATGATAATTCTAGAGTATAAAGCGCCTTATTTGTTATCAAAGTATGTCACAAACTTATACTTGTTATATTTCTTTTCCAAATCTTTTGAACTTGATGGTTCATTCTCATCTTCCTCTTCTTCTTCCTCCTCCTCATCATCATCATCATCATCTCCTGAATTCTCATCTTCATCATCTTTGTCTCCCTCATCCTTTCCATTATCTTCATCATCAGAATCAGAATCCATATCAACATCCATCGTATAATTCATAGACTTCCTTATTTCCTCCACTTGTCTTTCAATCTCTTCTAATTGTTTATCATCTTCAAACCTTATATTCTTTGTAAGATCCATATCAATTATCTTTTGTAATTTTGCCTTCTTTTCTTTAATCTTTAATTTTTCTTCATAATCACCATCTTTATCCCTTATTGAATTCATATACTCGTCCAATTTCTGTAATTTCCTTACCGTCTTCACTTTTCTACCATCTAATGTCTTGTATAAATCCTTGGAATTCGATTTAAGTCCTCTTTTCTTCTTTTTATTCATGGTACGACCCTTTGCCTTCAATAATTCACCAAACCCACCTTTACCACCACATAAACAGACGTTCAATTTCAAATCAAGAAACTTTGACGTTGCTGCTGTGGTTGCTGTATCATCACTTGTCGTTATTGAATTGTATAAATCATTGACGGTCTTGAAAGGATTGATGTCGATGCCTCCAAGGGTTGATATTCCCAATCTTGATAATATAGAAGATGGCAGCTTTGTCTTCACTTGTGATTGTAATTCTTGTATTGAGGCAGATTCCGGGATTGATAGTTGGATGTTATCTATCCCTTCAATGCATTTGACAAACACTGTTATATTTGAACTCATTCTCTAGTCACTTTGATAGCTTGTTGTGTGCTTTATTTGATGTTGTTAAAGGTCTTGAAGTTGTTGCTCAAATTTTACTTATAATCTTTACATCCAAACACCAAATTGAAATCCAAATTTCGAGGACGTGGCAAATCTCAAGACTGAACAACCAATCAATAGCGCAACTTATAACACAATTTGATCAAATATATCACTATGAGATCAGTTGCCTCAATCTCAATCATTGCCATTGTGGCCCTCTTCCAACTCTTCATGGGTATGGTCTCAGCTCAAGGTGCCTCAGATCCTCCAGTTACAAGCAAGGTCTATTTCGATCTAAAGCAAGGTGAAGAAGATTTAGGTAGAGTTGTTATGGGTCTATATGGTTCAGTCACTCCAATCACTGCTGAAAACTTTAGACAATTATGTATTGGTCATGAAGTTGGTGGATACAATGGTGTAAGTATGATTTTCTTGAATTATATCCATAATTTACTTTTAGTTGAAAATGCTTAAAGTTGAAATAACAGCTATACTAACAATATCAATTCCATTTTGCAAAAAGACCATCTTCCATCGTGTTATTAAGGATTTCATGATTCAAGGTGGTGATCTTGACTTCTTAGATGGTAGAGGTGGGAAATCCATCTATGGTCATAAATTCAAAGATGAAAACTTCCACATCAAGCACACCAAACCAGGTAAATTATCAATGGCCAATGCTGGTCGTAACACCAATGGTTCTCAATTCTTCATCACTTTGGTCCCAACTTCTTGGTTAGATGGTAAACACGTTGTCTTTGGTGAAGTCTTGGAAGGTTTTGATATTGTTGAAAAGATTGGTCTTACAAAGGTTAATAGATCAAGTAAACCAGATGTCGATGTTATCATTGTTGCCTCTGGTGAATTGGATTCAAATGATGAGCCATTGACCGTTGCTAGAGATGAACCAGTCTTGACTGAAAAGCTTGAAAGAGATGAACTATAAATTAGTCTCTCACTGACCTGTTAAAAAACAAAACAAAAATTGGATACTTCTGAAACACTAAGAATCATCATATGATACTATTGTAATAAACTATATGGATCCCATTCTTCTACTTATGTACTACTCCATAGCATTTCTCGCATCAAGCACTACAACTACAACTTCGATCTCCAACAACTCCACATAAAATCTAAGAGTTACCCTCCCCAAAATTCTCCCAAAATCGAATTACTTCACTTCAAATAAACAACACAACCAAATAACAACGAATCCAAATACCAAACAAAATCATCCAAAGATGAGTGAGAATGGCCTCTCTGATGATCCAGTCGTCCCAAGAGACGTCCGTATTCTTCATTTGATACTGGCTTCCCAATCCATACAGAGTTACGAAGACCATGTTCCTCTTCAATTGATGGATTTTGCACATAGTGAGTATTCCAATCTTAGAAAACACACAAATTGATATTTAATAAGGGTATCTTGTAACTAACATGAGACTCTTAAGGATACACATCGGGAGTATTGAAAGATGCCATGGTCTACAATGACCATTCACGTGGAACGAATGGATCCAGCACAACATCAGGCTCCAAAATAACGACAGATGATGTCCGGTTGGCCATTGCTGCCAGAACGACATATCAATTCAAGCCAGTGATACCTAAAGAACTGCTTCTTGAGTTGGCTGCTGAGAGAAATAAGAAGTCATTGCCTCCTATTATGCCAGGGTATGGGATCAGACTACCGCCTGAGAAGTACTGTTTGACTGCCAAGGAGTGGAGTTTGAGCGATGAAGAGGATGTAGGTATCAGTTAAAGCCTGTTGATTAGGTGTATGTTTCTTGATTATGGAAGTATTTACTAACAATTATTGCTGAATTCAATATTATAGGATGATGAGAAGATGGAAGATGCTAAATAGATTTATTTCACTATTACAATTACTACTGTTGAATTAATATAACAATATGGTCAATTCTGTTACTAGGTTTTGGTTGAAAAAAAGAATACGGTTATAAAGCCTGAATTCTCTTCTCCAATTAACCACTATCACTTGTAGCTCTATATACTCTTGCAACACCACCATTTTCTCTTCAAACTTGACTCTTTAAATTCTCATTTTAGTCTCTGAATTCTGAATTTTCCCCCTTAAAAAAAAAAAAAAAATCCCAAAAAACAAAAAGTCGACACCTAACAAGTTTTGTACACTTTAACGACATTTCCAACAACCGCCAATTACTCCAATTGAACACGAATCATGGCCGCTACACAAGGTTCCATTCCTGAGTATGTTACTTGCTTATGAAATTACACTCAAGGAGGGACTACACGCCCTTTTTGGTGCCAATTTTGGGACGTGTTTTGTGTCAATTCATTGCCTCTTTTCTCAGTTTTATAAATACTAACAAGCCAAATAAATGACAATAGAGTCCAAGAAGATGTTTTGAGAGGTGCCATTGAGGAGAGAACGAACAAGTTGAGGATGTTCCAGGACCTTGGTCCTCCAGATTTGGTCAATTTGACAAAACAGGTCAACAAGAGTCCACCAACAAGCACATTTCTATATTATACAGGTGTTGATAATTCAAGTTCGTCATCAGTGGCTGCCCATATGAACTCATTGGCGAATTTGATCTCTGCTACTCCTCAAATATGGTTTGGAAAGGCCAAGAATTTCAAGGTGACTGAAGCTGTCTATGCCTCATACAATGCCTTCTCAAAATGTGATGTTGTTGTTATTGTTCATTTACCAGGTCAAGTTAGTTCATACGTTATCAATGGATTTGGTGAAAAGGTACAAGAAACTGACAAGATTTGGACAGAAGTATTTGCTAGTGCCATGATTAGATCCTTATTAACAACTGAAGAAAATGAAGATCAAGTCAATTCAATTGTGGAATCAAGAAATTTAAACCCACTCCAAAATGTGGCATTAGCTAAAAGATTCCTTGATTCTTTTGAAATATTATTCCAACAAGGTCCTTCTATTGGTGCATCCCCTGAAGTTCAATTACCAACTTTGATCTCAAATTATCTAGTGGATGCATTCTTAAAAACTGTTGAATTGACTGGATTATATGATTATGCTCTTGAAATATTAAATCGTTTAAGAGTTGAAGAAGAATCTGTCGTTTCATTGATCGTTAAAGTCTTATTCTTACAAGATGAAGAAGTTAAAGCCGTACAGGCCATGTATGAAGGTATTAAGACAAATCCAAGAGATGCTAGTTTATTGGTTATTCAATCACAATTCTTAGTGGAAAAGGGAGAATTGAAATTAGCTTTATCATCTGCTATTCGTGCTATTAATTCAGCTCCTTCTGAATTTCATCCATGGGCTAATTTAGCTAATGTATACCTTGAATTAGGCGATATTGAACATTCCCTATTAGCCTTGAACTCATGTCCAATGCCTGCCTATAAGGAAAAATTCCACTTGAAAAGAGTTGTTCAAGCCAGTCCAGAAAAGATGCATTTACCATTACCTGTTGATGTTACATTAAATGATGTTTCTACATTAGATTCGAATCGTGTTTCAGAGGAACATGGATTGGTGGATCCTACTTTACTGAATTTACAAGCTGCTAATCTTAAATCAACTTTTGCTAAAGCTTATGAAATATTAACAAGAATTGTTCATAAGACTGGTTGGGAAGCATTACTGAAATATAGAGCTAAAATCTTTGTTATGGAAGAAGAATATAGAACAAAATCAAGTTCATCTTCTTTAGCAAAACTGAATAATCCATCAACTACTACTACAGCAACAACGGCAACATCAGCAACAACGGTGGATGAAAACACTAATGGTAGTAATAATGTTAAAGATGGATCATTTAAGAAGAAAAGATTATGTGAAAGATGGTTGGATAATCTGTTCATGTTATTGTATGAAGATTTAAGAACTTATACAATGTGGCAAGCTGAATTAATGCATTTCAATGCTTCAAGAACCGAATATAAAAAATTACCATTAGAATGGGAATTATTAGGTACTGTGGCATATAGATTACATCATTATCAAGAGGCAAAGAATGCATTTACACAATGTCTTAACCAAAGATTCTCTCCAAATTCAACAAGATCATTATTAAAGACATACTTACGTGAAGCTAAAGATTTGAATAATAAGTCAATCAAATTACATCAAAAGAAATTGAATGGAGGTTCAGTTTCCAACATTAATGGTGCTTCTACAACTTCTTTGAATAATCATAATGGTAATGAAAGAACATTATCGCAACATCAATTGACGAAAAAATTGGATTCAATAGATTTGAAAATCTTGGATAGTGTTGTTAAATTAACTGCTTGGAATCATAGATGGTATTGTGAATTTGCTCCATATCTATTAGTGGCATTGGCTAAAGTTGTTGGTAGAGAAGGTTTAGTCAAGATTGAAAATGAAGTGACGGCAACTTATTCAGATACTGGTTGTGTTGAATTATTGGAAGAATCATTTAATTATCTCAGAGAATTTGAGATATTTGGATTTGATGCTTAAGACCTCTACGTGGTTTGGTTTTTTTACTATTATAAAATTGAAAGAGAAGAAAATGTTGTAATGAAAGAGAGAAGTAGGAAGACTTTTGAGTAACTATAATTACTACCAATAAAAATAGAACAGTTGTTGCAATGGATGATAATAATACATGTATTCTTTTTAGTGTCAAGTATGCTTTTTCTGTAAGAAGGATCCCTCATTATGATTTATTTCTTCATAATAAGGCAAACAACGAACCAACAATGATGGAGACAGCAACAGCAACAGTGGCAAATGCAGCACCTACTTTATCACCAACTGAGAGATTCAAAGGTCCTTCATAATTTTTAACATTATGATCCCATCCTGCATTTCCATCACCTTTGGAAGAACCACCATTTTCAGCAGTATATGGAGCTGGCATTGATTGAAACATCAAATTTTGAATTGTTTCCAAAGCTGACATTTGTTCACCCATCCCATAATTACCATCCCAACCATTGTTGAGCCAATTCATTCCACAAGTGACACCATCTGTTCCTCCAGAACATGATGCGGCAGCTGCTAATGCTGAATATTGGAACCATTCTGTTATTTGGGCAATACTCTCAGGGTATACTTGTGCGGTAAGGGCTAGAAATCTCATAAAGTATGCCTTGAAAGAACGTTGATCATTATTGCAAATAGAACGTGTTTGACATGCTGCTTCATAGACAATGGTATTGTTTGCAAAGAATACTCCTGCTCCTGTTAATAGATAATCAGTTCTTTGTTTCCATTTAATGTCACCTGTTACTGCGTAGAGATATGCTGCTCCACTTAGTAATAGACCCTGGTTATATGTCCATTGGATTCTAACAACAGTTGAACAATTCTCCAAGACATTGGCACCATCATATACATATATGTGATTATCATCAATCACTCTCAAGAAAACCGACTCCTCCATCCAATCCCAAACCTTCTCAGACCAAGCTAGATAAGTTTCATTGTTGGTATATCTGTATAGTCTTGCTCCAAGGTTGAAAAGACATCCATTAGAGACTGTATTCTTATAGTCATATCCTGAATTCCATTCGAATATTTGCCATCTCAATCCTCCACCGCATTCACTCATATCCCATCTTGCACTCATCGTATTGAAGACAGCTTGTGCCAAATACAACCATCCTGGTCCTTCATCTTCAGTTGGATTTACAAAGTTTCTCTCGGCTGCTTGAATGGCAGCTAATCCCCAAAAGGCCTGATCATCATTTCCCTCTGTTGTTGATTGATTCAATGGAACATAATTCCAATGCTCACCTATTTGTGAAAGTAATGCATTTTTTGTCATATTGACATAAGTCTCATCACCAGTGTAGAACCAGTAATCAATCATGGATCCCCATGCTCCTCCTGATTCCCACCAATAATACGGTGGTTGAAACATTCCTACTGTGTATCCATACTTCTCACCAGGATAATAATCCAATAACCCTTTCACAATAGTGGCTGTAGCAGCTCTTATTGAGTCTATACTTGATGGATCAAGAACAAGCGCTTCAACAATTGTCACTATTGAAAGGTAAAATCCTATACGAAAACGCATTCTTCGTTGGTCTTTGAATTTACTATATTAATAACATTCTAATGAAGCATTTTAAAATAGATTCTCTCAATAATTTTCAAATATACACTATAACTTCATGACTTGCAAGCGTGCTTCGACTGATAATCCAGCAAATCAATGAGAAATTTTTTATCTCTCATCAATCTTAACAATTACCCAAAATGGACGTGTCGCCCGCCAAACAAATTCGTGTCGCCCAATTAATTATTTCTCCAAAATTCTGAAAATTTGAAAAGTGGTAGGTGTATGGAAATTTGAAGTTGATAAAATATTCAAGTATTTTTTAATATTAGAGTTGGTAATTTTTGTATCAAAGATGTTTAATGAAGTAGAAAGTAGATAAGATTATGATATTACTGTTATTTGATGATTTAGCTACATAATCGTAGAAATATCAGCTCAAAATATTGAATTTGAGAAATTCAGGTACAATCGCATTGAAAGTGTGTGTAGCCCTATAAAGTTGACAGTACCATAACAAGGTTGTGATTTTCCAGGATATTCATATGATGTGACAGAAAATCTACTGTATATGACAAGAACTAGTAGGCTTTATGATATGTTGGTGTGTATTGGAGGATGCTCATTGGAAGCACGTACACAGTTCGTAACAGTTATTGGTTACGATTTTATAGTAGTCTTAATGATTGTGTATTTCATTCATCTGTGCTAATTGTCATAACTGAACAATAAGCAGAACAGCTATACAAATCTCTCTCTAGAAAAATGTGAGTCCCTGTAATTACAATTTCATCATTGGTATATCAAACCTTGATGAAATCGTACTCAAAGAAGGTAATCATAATTCAATCTAGCCCATTTCTTATCAAATAAGATCAAGTCCAATAAAGGACAAAATCAAACAAGCAAAAGTCTGAAATAAATCATCCTTTTATAGAAGAATCCAGCTCAAGATCAGAAACAAGAAACTGACCGAGCGAGGCACAGGGCAAATAAACAAATTTGATATATAGTCTAAAAACACAACTAGTTAGCTATAAAGCTAGAATCAAAAAATAGTTAGTAAAGAGAATTATTTACGTATTGATCTTTTGGATTTTGGAATGCAGCAAGTGTATGTATTGATTTGTGAGAAAAAAAAGAAGCGCTCATTTCAAATAAATCAAAATAATAATAACAACTTTCTATTCCAAATCAACATCCTCCTGTTTATAGTTATCCAGAACAATACGATAAATGAAACTTGGGGCAAAACCACCACTAAAATTAATATGTTAGTAAAAATGAAAAAAGAAGACTTGCAAACTGTGTTATAAATTTGTTGCTGTTGTTGGGGTTCTTGATGCAATACATACACGTTTGTAATATAAATATCAATGTGTTCTGGAGGGATATAATCAAATAGAGGATTTGTGATTTCTGAATGTTGAACCATATTACTATCAGAGAAATTCAAAACTTTACCAGAATTCCCAACTTCAATCAAATTCTCAACGTCAAATGGATATGTAGGACTCAGTTTATAAAGACCAGCAACTGAAAACACTGGTGTCTTGTGTTCCTTGGCACATTCACAAACAGCAGCAACACCTGTGCTGGAAACAGTACCACCATTGGCAAAGACTGATCTGGCACCAACGATAACCTTACCGACTCTGGACATCACGGCAAAGACATGTGTATCTGGGATAACAACAGTATCAATCTTGGCATCTGATAATTCTTTAGCAAAGCTATGTGCTATTGATGTTCTATTTGGGAAACATTCAGTAACTAATACTGTGAATTTTCTTTTTAGTCTAGCCTTTAATAAAAATTTAAGAACTGTTTTAGAATCTGGAGTTGGCGTTAGCAAAACTTCATTATCATGAATCAAATCTACTGACATGGCTTCTATACCTTCGTCAATGTTTGTGATTTCATCTATTAGATCCCTTATCCCTTGGATGATTACAGATCTTAAATCATGATCTTTATGTTGGTGGCGTTGTCTTGTATTTGGTTGTTGTTTATCATCTGATGAAGTGCTATTATTTGTTGTTTGAGTTTTGGATACTGCTGCTTTTTCCTTCACTGTTTCCACAGTGGATAGCAAACTGAACATTGAAGAGATCATTGGAGCGTTTGAATCATTTATACCTTCATTGGATGATGATTCTGTGATTTCATCCCTTATTATTGCCAATACTCTTCTAACGACATTACCACATGTGAATTCTCTAGGTTGTGCCTTGATAAGTGTGCTTCCTAATTGCCGTATCTGTTCAATCAAGTTTTCTGGATTGGACCATCTGGCAGCAGATACTACTCTCATCAGCAATTGACATGTTTCAAGAGAAACAGCATATGATCCAGAGATTTGACGACGTTTTAGCTTCCTTTGATAGAATTGTAGCCATTGTTAGTTAAAGGAGAACTTGAGGATGAAGCAAAGGAAGAAAAATAAACATACTCAATAAAGGAATCTATCTGATAGTTTATATCCTTTACTTGAGAGGACATTGGGTTGAAGTTGTTTGTTCTGTTAATGACTGATAATTTTGAATTTAAAAAGTTGTTTCTACTTTAAAATTTTTCACACTTTCGACAAAAATGCAAAAATATTTGGTGTCTGGATGTAAACTAAAAAGACGAGTCGGTGTTTAAACGGATTTAATAAATAATTCGGGTTTAATTCGGAGAAATCGATAAATGAAAAGACAACAACTCGTCAAATCAAAACATCCATCAATCAATCAAAGCAACAAGCTAAGTTCCAACCAAATGATAAGCCGTGAATTGCACACTCACAGTAAGATCGATCCTGATAGAGACCCAATCATTGCCAAACAGACCTACCATATCTTTATTGAAGAGTGTGTTCAGCTTGTTCGAGCAATGGGTGATGAAAAGGATCATACTTATACAACACTGCAGAGGTTTCTAGAAAGTCCTTATTTCCAACAATATAGACAAAGTTTATTATCAAAAACTTGTCTGTTATTTCAGTTTACATTTACCTCCAATGATATAGGACAATTCATATACTACTATCGCCAAAAAGATGAAGGACATAAGTTTGTGGATGATATTTTGAACATTCATCTATTGCCACTACTCTTTTGTGTTCCATTACAGAACTTGATATTTATGTCGAATGCAGAGAGGACAAGACACTACACTACTAAGACCCTATTACCAATACATCGCCTTTCACGGGCTTCGACTGAAATACTGGAGAGTGAGACATTTCGTTCAATAGAGACATGGAACTTGATTGGTTCTGGAGGAAGGGATATGTTTATGGAGTTGAGAGAACTAGTTGATTATTATCTTGAAGTCATTAACACTGAATCAATACGGTCAAAGCATTCATCCATTCAAAGAACATTATCACATGTGTCTACCATTTTAGGTGATATCGTTTGTGTTACCTACGAATCTTCCAAGGGAAAGAATTACCTTCAGGCTTTCGTTAAGGAATGCATATTGAATCCATCTATTTTACTATTTAACATGATGCTGAGCTCGTTAGATATATTACCACAAACAATTGTTGCAGGTGAGTCCAATGGTGGTAGCTATAGAGTTTTAAGAATTTATTCCAAAGTTGAACAAGGAGAACTTACTCCTGACCATGAGTATGACAAGTTGATCGAGGAACCAAGTTTCACAGTGAATGTTATTCTTGATGTTGTTGAACAGGGACACGCTATTCATTTTTCCATTACTGCCAAGATATACCTCAAAATAGAAGAGTTTATTTTCACCCAAAGGATCTCAAGGTTCTTAAAGAATGACGAATCTCTATCTTCAATTAACAAGTCTACAGCTGACGATGAATGCCTCAATTTTATGGCTCATGTATTTCAAGTATTGAAGTATATGAAGGTAGGAGGATCCAAATATGGAATATTAAGTGATAAAAACTATATTCTAATACTCAACTTTCCAAACGTTACTACTACTATCATAACTGCTACAAAGGAATGGCAGATACACAAAGTAGAAGAACTTCAATATCAGTTTGTTGAACTGAATAATCACATTTCTCCATCTGAAGAGAAATTCAATGCTGTTGCTGCAATCACCAATGTCATTGTTAAAGAAATGAATCGCTGCATAAAGCGAGAGAACATTGTTGAAGCTGGTGAAGCTGCTGTTTTAGAATATGGTCGTGAGGAGGAATCTGAAGAGAGTAGTAATGATACTACACCTACAAAAGCTGGACAGGCTAACTCAGAAGATAATTATGAAGAATGGACAAAGTTGATTGAAGTCGATAAACCAATTATAGTTGATGCTTTAAATTATCCCAAAATGAAATCATTCAGTGTCAAAGCTGGAGGAAGTGACATTATCGAGTTAGAATCAAATGATGCTGATCAAATCTTTGGAAAACTTGATAATAATGCTGAAGGCAAAAATATTCTAGTCAAAGTGTTCAATCCCATAAGCTATACAATTGCTGGTAACTATCCTAAAAAAGAAGGTCCTGTGACATATTCGAGACTAAGTTCAGAAAGAGAATACAAGGCATTAAAGCGCATTGAAGAATACAATGAATGGTATGATAATACAGATGAGGCAAGAGAGTTTAAAGAAAATTTCCAAATAAGAGATACAGCACCTCAAGATCACAATTTGGATAGAGTGAATGCTCCTAAAACTTATGGTCGTGGTTCAATTATCATTGAGAATTATTACGATCACTTTAAATTGAAGAAGCCTGATATTTTGGCAGCTCTACCACTATCATCATCTAGTGGATCATCATCATTGCCATCTGTTGACTACAACGGCTGTGTGTTTGGGTATTATGTTCTCATCGAAAAGTTGGAAAATGTTGTTACATTACCATTCCAAGATGATTGGTTAAAAGGAGCAGTGAAGGAATATGTAAATCTTAACAGAATTGGCATACTGCAAAGAGATACATTCACTAGAAACATCTTAGTTCAGGATTTTGATAATGAAAAGGATATCAAAGATCACAAAATCTTCTTGATTGATTTTGGTTTATCCAAAATACACAAGAATAAAAAGGATGGAAATAGGGTGTACACAATCCATGAATGTCTTGAACATTGTGAGAATCGAGATTATCATCGTGATTTGGATGCTCGAGATGTGAATATGTTGATTATGTTTCATTCATCTGAGGGAAGGCCAGAACCAAGTCGTATTTATATATGATGATAATGATCCATGTCAGTAAGTATATAGCACTGGAGGAAAACTCAAGCACATCTTTCTAATTATAACCAGTTTTTGGAGTAATCACTCAATGGGCCATAGCCATCTATTATTATAACATTATCAATATGTATTTTGATTGCTATTTGAGATGACTGAATTGGTGTTTATTTTAGCTTATTTTAGCTTATTTTAAGAGAGATTTCCAACAGTATTTCCTTGATCAAATGTAATTCTTCTGTTATTGATTATCATTAATGAAACTCTATTTTCACCAAGATATAACCATGATATCTATTGATTTATCCATCCACATATTCAAATATTGGCGATAAGTTTTGATGATTTGAATTATGTCTTGAGAATAAAAAAAAAACATTCAAAATAAATTCTTTCCATTCTGTTCATTGCAAATTTCAAGTTTAATGTGGAACTTAATAGTCTCATTGATATTATATCTTTAGCCAATGGAGACATGTATACATTGGCACCTATAACGTAATAATCAGAGATTGGTGTTGTCTTTATTGGAGATATTCTATGCTGCTTTCGCAATATCCAAAAGTCTGGATCTCTCTTGTATAGTATGATGAACTCTGTGCCTGTCATTCTTCTTAATTCCATCTCGATATTAGAAGAGTTTAACTGGATGTTTTCATTGAATTGGGATTGCATCTTGACAACTTGGTTATTAGAGGTTCTGTCAAAGAAGGGCGACTGTGAGAAATATTCTAAAACATTCTCTGTTCTAAGTCCAAATGCCTGTATCCACTCTGGCGACTTCCACTGCAGTTCATCTAGGGGAGTAGTCTCTGCCATCTTTGCCTTCTTTATAAGCTTGTTAACGATTTATTTATTCTTATAATTTGAAACGGAAACATCCAAACACCATTTGTTTCTGATTTATGAGAATCCACTTTTACAATTTTAGAAGAAACGTCATCAGGATTCTAATCATCATCATCATCATCATCATCATGAGTGCTCTTGACCCAAACAGAGATCCCATAGAAGCAAACACCGTGCACCGTCGTCTAATTGAACAATGTGCTGGCCTGCTTCAAGCTATGGGACGAGAAAAGGATAATTTCACTTCCTTAGAAGAATTCAATAACAATATCCATTTCAAAAGCTTCAAAGAATTGGTGTTAGCCAATCCTTGTATTCTATTCCAATTCACATTTACTAATAATACAAAAGGTGAATTTTTGTATTATCAAGAGGAGAATGGACCAAAATTTGTTGATGAGATTCTTGGTTTACATCTATTACCATTCCTATTGATAACACCGTTACAAAATATAATCATCACAAACAAGGATAAAAATATTCATTACCATGCTGGACATCTGCCAACAGACCAGAATCTATCACATGCCTCTACTGGATTATCAGTGAAATCAACGATTGAGACAGCTCAGAAATTATCGCTTAAGCATTGTGATCTTGGTGAGTGGTATTCTACATTTATCAAAATGATCGATGATTATCTTGGCCGTATAAACACTGGTGATATGTTAAAGAAAGAGAGATCTATAAAAAAAACTTTGTCTTACATTTGTTCTGTGTATGGGATGATTAGATTTGGGCCATATAGAGAATTCAAGGCGGTTAGCCACCTTCAAGGAGCTTTAAGTGATCTGATTCTTGAAACAGCTATTGTGCTATTTGACCAACTGATCAACGCCCTTGATTTTATATCCAATTTCAAGATTAATAGCAATGATACATTCTTTCTCGCTAATGCGTCTCCTCCATTTGAAGTTAAAGCGGTTCATTGCAAACTGCAAAAAGAACATGTGTTACAAGATTCAAGGTACACTACTTTCCCAGAC